>JXCR01139050.1:120186-151304 GCA_002079205.1 Phalaenopsis hybrid cultivar | reverse complement strand
CATGGAGTTTCCGTTGATTATGATGATGAAGATTTCAACTTTAACGATTATCTTAATGAAGAATTCATGGATATTCATTTCATCAAAACCAGAGTCACTGCATCTGCATGTGATGCTGAACCTTTCATGGAAGGGAACATGATAGATGATTTACAGAGGGTTGTTCTATTAAGGGATGAGCAAATTAGCCAAATGAAGAAAAGGATAGAAGATATTACCTTTCCATGGCTACTATGGCTACAGTTCATGGATAGTCTTAAGCACAACAATTAACATCTTCAAAAATTAATCAGCCAGAGACTGTACATATCACAGATGAAACCATGGAAGTTGTCTCCGCTAACAAAGATGATCAATAGAAGAAAGATTCTCCCCTGAGCATCATACTAGACAAAGAATATAATTAAATGGTCAAACAATTTTGGGAGGCCTTATCCTAGTGTAAGGGTGCAATGATTTTAAAGGGTAGTCCCTACCCAGAAGAGTTCAATATCGTACCCTACCCTAAAGGTTTTGTGTCACCAAACTTTAAGGTATTTGACAGGATTGGAAATCCCAAATAGCACATATCACACTTCCAAGCCAGTTGTGGTAATACCAGAGCTAATGAAGCTTTGTTTTTCCATTAATTTGTCAGAAGCTATCAGGAATTATATTTGATTGGTGTGTCGACCTACCAAAAATATTGGTCAAGACATTTGTCGAGTTAGAACAGTTGTTTGCGAAAAGATTTGTTGGAGTGCAGCATCATGTTTATGTTAGAGATCTCGTATTGGAGAAGCAAAGGCCTAATGAGACTCTAGTAGATTATATCTTGCGGTGGAGACACCTTAGCATGAAATGTGAATGTCAACTACAGGAACATCATGCAATTAAAACTCTACTCAAAAGCATCCATGGGCCAGTAGCTTTCATGCTTAAGGGACTCACCATCAAGTCCTTTGAGAAACTACTCAACAAAGCTATCAATGTGCAAGAAGAAGTTAAACACATGGATTCTTAAGAGAAATTAGAAAAGACCAAAACAGCTCGAATATTTGAGAAGAAGTCTGGGATAGTTGCAATGGTTAATAAGGGAAAATAACCAGTGAAGATATAGATACAACTTTCTTGTCAAGGTTCCCAGTCATACTCAAAATGCTCAGCAAGGAACACAACAATATAGCCAATATAGCCAGCAGTTGCATCAAGGAGGATCATTTCAAACAGAAAATAAGAAGGGTCTGATCCTTTTGAAAAAGAAAGCAAGCAGTATATTCCTTCGAAGATGAAGTTGTACCCAAAATGTTCAGAAGTCTGATGAGGAAGCCTGAGTTCATATTGTCAGATCCAAAGAAACCTTAGGACGTTAACAAGAAAGATCAGCCCAATTATTTCTTAGACCATGGAATGCTTGGATAAACTATTGAGAAATGTTTTGTCTTCAGAGATTGACTCTAGAAAAATTTTAAAGAAGGTAATATAACGATCCTGGAAGAATATTTAAAAGAACCTAAAAAAGGTTCTGTAAATATGATTTTGGTTGAGCCGTTTACTTCAATAGATCCATATTTAGAGAAAGATAGATGGAGTACAACTTGGAGCAAAGCATACAAAAAGATACTAGATCAGATTCAGACTGTTTAAGCTCAGGCAATCGTTCAGAGTCTACAACCTGCTCAGCCCAATTTGGAGAATTCACCATAGAAATCACCGCAACCAAAAGAAAAAGAAAAGAATGATGTCGTGAAGACTAATAGCGAGGGCGGGGGAGTGGGGGTAGGATATGACCTGCCTTTATTAGATTGGTTGTCTCATATTGGGAAGAAAATCCTTGAAGCCCCAACCATGTATGATTATGTGTTTTCCCCACTGTGGTATTATAAATATAATGATTATGATTTTAGTTATGTTTTAACTATTTTTTGTGATAGTGTAATCGACATTGCTCAATCTAACTCCAATCTCGATTCCCAAAACGATCCTCAAATTGCACTTGAGTCTGATGAACCCGTTAATGAGAATGAAGATGTTGAAAATACCTGTTATGATAGCACCGGGAGTGAAGAGCCTGTCCTTGAGTGCCATGGTTCAGCCCTTGTCATTAATTTGGATCTCTCCGATGACGAAGAAGCAAAAAAAAAATTTACTTACAGCATTGCAAGAAGGCGAAGAAATTACAAAAATAAATCTGAGCAGGAAAGAGTTACCCTCTAGCTTAGCTCCAGTGGATAAAGGAAAACAAATAGTAACTCAAGAAGAGCTACCTCCACCTGTGCTAATAGAAGAACCAAATAATCAAGTAAAGGTTGGAAATTTATGTAAAGTGGATTGCAATGTGCTAGCTCATTATAGGAGGTTGCCGACAAAACTAAGCATCGACGATGCTTTGATCTTGTCAAAGGAGATGAGAGAGTCTTTAGTTATAGCCTTGCTTGACCCAGAGATTTTCTTAGCTCAGTTGGCTAGCACATCCTTGGATGAAATTTGTTCTTTAAAGGAACAACATGAGATAAGTTTCACAGATGAAGACTTGTTGCTCGGTGATCTGACTTTTTTGTTGCAATAGATTACGTAAAATTCAATTAAAAATAATCAATTAACATTCTGATTCTATGCAAGTATATATATCACTATCAATTAATAATGGACTTTCTATTTAAGCCCCAAGTATTGATCCTACGGGGAAGGTTTAAATTGAAAATGATAAATTTGCTAGGAAATTTACAAAAAGTCAATCAAAATCACTGTCACTAATTTCAATTGTTGAGATGTAATCAAAATTAAATTTCTAAACTATTATCAAATAAAATATGCAAAATTTAAAACAATAAATACTAATCTATTAACTATGTTTATGTAACGAAGATTCTTATGTGAAAAACATCCTTCCCACTACAATGAAACTATGGTAAAATGAGATGAGATAAATGTTCATAATATGTATTGTGCCAAATAGGAGCAATTTTAATTCTCTATCCTGATATAGTGGATAGAAAATCATTGGCTAATTTCAGTATTTAGTCCCTAAATCTGTGGCTAAGGTAGGACGATATCGGCTCCCACTCCAGAGCTCCCACTTCCCTTCACCTGAAGGCTAGCTCTCACTTCAATTTTTAAACACTAAGACTGAATTAAAGATTTTAGTTCATCACCCTAAAGGTTCTCCAATTTTACACCCAACAAAGAATATTTCCCTATTTATTTGCGCTTAATTTCATAAATGATGTTCTCCTTCATGGAATCAAATGTGATCCTTACTCTATAGTAGAACTCATACTCCATTTCCCAGATCATATGTTTCACAACACATTTTAATAATTCAATTTGTCAGATCAAAAAGTAAAGTAAGTTCGGAGTTGAAAAATTGCACAATTTATTTTACAATTTAATATTGGCACTTTCATATTATCTCTTCATTTCACCATATCTCAAAGTAGGGAGAAAGATATTTGGAACTAATCAAATTTTATGAGAAAGAAATAATAAACCACAAATTTCATATAAAAAACAAAGTTCATACAATACTGATAAACAAACAGTACTTATCTGAAAGCTCTTTCTATCCTTTGTAGCCTTTCCTTAAAAACGCAGGAAGAAGATATTTCTCTCTTTTCTCCTTCTCCAACACTCTTACAGAAAGTTTTACACTAAATCTCACAACAAAAACTCTAAACTTTGAAAACAAAATAAGTAATTGACTTCAATATAGAAGAGGAATGGAATAATGTGGTGCAAAAAATGAAAGTAGAGGAGTGAAAAACATAGAGGAGCCCATTTTTTGATGAATTTTGGCCCCAAATACAACCCAAGGTCGATTCTCCAAGTGGTGCCTCAAAAAACTCTTCAAAAAATTATTCAAATACATCGAACCTTCTAGAAATGGGGTCTGCACCGCCTTTGGCGCTGGTTTGGCTCTGTCGGCGCTAAGTAAAAAATCTCTGCGATATGTTGTTCTGAGTAGTCGGTGTTGCCGGCGCTGAGCATTTCTTAAAAAAATGTCATTTTGACTCTAAATTTCATCCTATTTGCTTTATTTTTTGCTTTAAGCCGTAAAAGTCAACAACCTGCAAGAAAACATCAAAATGCTTTCCATTAAAGAGTAATATCATGAAAAATATGTATAAAATATGGGTCTAAAAATGCATATATTTTTGGTGTAACACTCGGTACTACTGACCACAACCGATCGCTCTACATCTCTGTAAATATCAACAAATTTGTATTGTCTAAAGTTTATTTAGATTCTGGAGCATCACTCAACTTAATGAGTCTAAAGACATTGGTCTATTTAGATATTGAAGCTCAAGAGCTTACAGTCAATAAAATAATGTTAAGAGGATTTAATCAGATAGGAGAAAGAGCTTACACTGCTTATGAAATTTGGAGAATTAGTAACAACCGCAAAATTCCATATTATTGATGTTGAGACCTCTTTCAATGCTCTACTTGGTTGATCATGGATTCATGAGCACAATATGGTTTCGTCTCCCCTATATTAGTGCATCAAATATTACAAGGAAGGACAAGAACACTGTATTAAGGGTGATTTGCAGCCTTTCCTTTATCAATCTCCTCTTCGTAATAACTTTATCGTATAATCTCTGTGAGTTGAAACTAATAAACTTTCTTTTGTTGAAAACTCCATACCTCAAAGTATTTCTGAAATTGGAAGCCATAAAATCTGAAAATAGGAAGTTACTAGGCGTCTAAGGATGTTTCTAGGCCTTTTTAAACTCGTCTCGGCGGTTATTATAAAGTGAAATTGGGCCAAAACCCATCAAAAGTCGTCTAAAACCATCCAACTGCACTCGGTACCGTCAGTGCTCTCGATTGACGCTGCCGGCACTGATGTCCGTTATCTAGTGCGCCGTCGGATCCCATTCTGGGGTCATCGGCGCCAGTGGCCAAAATTGCGATTTTCAATTTTTTTTATTCATTTTGATTCCAAATGTTTCTCCAATAGCAATATTTGACTTAATTTATAATAAATTCAATGTGTAGGTTTATTATCTACTAATATATAAGACACTTAACAAACTAAATAGTAATACATAGCAATATAAGTATGGGTTTCCTCCCATAAAACCCTTGGTTTAACGTCATCAGCCAAACATACCATTTGTTTAGTTGGGCTGACTTAACATTAAAACTTCTTTAAATTGAGGTATGTTTCCTTCATAATAATGTTTCAAACGATGCCCATAAACTTTAAATATCTTTCCAGTGTAAGGATCTTTAATAACAACAGTTCCATAATTATAGACTTTAATCACTTTAAATGGTCTTAACCATCTCGATTTTAATTTTCCTAGAAACAATCCCAATCATGTATTGTATAGTAGAACTTATCTCAGTTCAAATTTCTTCTTAACAATCTTCTGATCATGTCATATTTTCATTTTCTCTTTATAGATTTTCACATTATCATATGTTTCATTTCTAATCTCCTCAAGTTCATTGAGTTGTAAAAATCTTACTCACCAGCATCCTTTAAATTAAAATTAAATTANATGGAATCAAATGTGATTCTTACTCTGTTGTAGAACTCATACTCCATTTCCCGGATCATATGTTTCACAACACATGTTAGTAATTCAATTGGCTAGATCAAAAATTTGTTCTGCGTTGTCCGCGTTAATTTGTTCTGCGTCGTCGGCGCTGCCGGCGCTGAGCATTTCTTCAAAAAATGTCATTTTGACTCTAATTTTCATCCTTTTTGCTTTCTTTTTAAACTAATCCCTAATAATAAATAAATTGCAAGAAAATATCAAAATGCCTTCCATTAAAGTTCAATATCATCAAAAATAGGTATAAAATATTGGTCAAAAAATGCATATATTTTTTGTGTATCCCTCGGTACTGCTGACCACAACCGACCGCTCTACATCTCTGTTAATGTCGACAGATTTGTATTGTCCAGATTTTGGTTAGATTTTGTTGCATCACTCAACTTAATGAGTCTACAGACATTGACCTATTTAGATATTGAAGCTCAAGAGCTCACAGTCGATAAAATGATGTTAAGAGGATTTAGTCAAAAGGGAGAAAGAGCCCTTGGATCAATTATACTGCTTATGAAATTTGGAGAATTAGTAACAACCACAAAATTTCATATCATCGATGCCGAGACCTCTTTCAATTCTCTACTTGGTTGATCATGGATTCATGAGCGTAATATGGTTTCGTCTTCCCTACATTAGTGCATCAAATATTACAAGGAAGGACAACAACACTGTATTAAGGGTGATTTGCAGGCATTCTCAATTCATGAAGTTAACATTCATAAAGACGCTTCCTACTACATGCCTCCACAAAAAATTGTCTTCTCTCAAGTGGTTGTGACAAATAAGAGTGAAGATTCAGAAGGATCACAAGAGCAAAGCCATTCAGCTCCACTTCAGCAATCTTCCACCACTCTTTTGGAACAAGTTAGTGGGGGTTCTTTTAGTTTGCGCACCTGAGGTTGAGGCTGGGGACGAGGACGAGGAAGACCCAATAAAATTGCTGGATGAACTAAGCTGACCATCAATATTGATGATGACAAAAGCTCCAATGAGGAAATAATGACAAAAAGTAGAAGAAACCACTTTACGAGATATCCTTGAAAGATATAGAGAAAAGTGAATACGAGTCGATGTATGATCGAATCAACCACTTTGGGAATTCCATGACCCTTACCCCAATTCTCCCTCAAATGGTCAAGAGTATAGAGGTCAAGGAAGTCCGTAGCATTGGTTCAAAGNTTCTAAATTCTAATAATTTTTAGAAATTTATTAACTTATCTTTTCAAATAAGATAGTGAGGTTGGTTTCTACGAATTAACCCCTTTTGTTTCAAACATCAAAATTAAGATCAAAGATTACCCGTTTCATTCCTTGAATTAAGCCTAAATANGCCATTCAACTCCACTTCAGCAATCTTCCACCACTCTTTTGCAACGAGTTAGTGGGGGTTCTTTTAGTTCGCGCACCTGAGGTTGAGGCTGGGGACGAGGACANACTCTTCAAAAAGTCATCCAAATACATCAAACCGTCTAGAAACCAGGTCTGCACTGCCTTTGGCGTTGGTTTGGCTCCGTCAGCGCTAAGTAAAAAATCTCCACGTTAATTTGTTCTGCATNGGAATTATGTGGTGCAAAAAATGAAAGCAGAGGAGTGAAAAACGTACAGGAGCCCATTTTCTAATGAAATTTAGCCCCAAATAGAGCCCAAGGTCGGTTCTCCAAGAGGTGCCACCAAAAACTCTTCAAAAAGTCATCCAAATACATCAAACCGTCTAGAAACCAGGGCTGCACTGCCTTTGGCGTTGGTTTGGCTCCGTCAGCGCTAAGTAAAAAATCTCCGCGTTAATTTGTTCTGCGCGTCGGCGCTGCTGGCGCTGAGCATTTCTTCAAAAAATGTCATTTTGACTCTAATTTTCATCCTTTTTGCTTTCTTTTCAAATTAATCCCTAATAATCAACAAATTGCAAGAAAATATCAAAATGTCTTCAATTAAAGTGCAATATCATAAAAAATAGGTATAAAATATGGGTTTAAAAATGCATATATTTTTTTGTGTATCCCTCAGTACTGCTGACCACAACCGACCGCTCTACATCTCTGTTAATATCAACAGATTTGTATTGTCCGGATTTTGGTTAGATTTTGGAGCATCACTCAACTTAATGAGTCTACAGACATTGATCTATTTAGATATTGAAGCTCAAGAGCTCACAGTCGATAAAATGATGTTAAGAGGATTTAGTCAAAAGGGAGAAAGAGCCCTTGGATCAGTTATACTGCTTATGAAATTTGGACAATTAGTAACAACCGCAAAATTTCATGTCATCGATGCCGAGACCTCTTTCAATGCTCTACTTGGTTGATCATGGATTCATGAGCANCATCCTTTTTGCTTTCTTTTCAAATTAATCCCTAATAATCAACAAATTGCAAGAAAATATCAAAATGTCTTCCATTAAAGTGCAATATCATCAAAAATAGGTATAAAATATGGGTTTAAAAATGCATATATTTTTTGTGTATCCCTCAGTACTGGTGACCACAACCGACCGCTCTACATCTATGTTAATATCAACAGATTTGTATAGTCCGGATTTTGGTTAGATTTTGGAGCATCACTCAACTTAATGAGTCTACAGACATTGATGTATTTAGATATTGAAGCTCAAGAGCTCACAGTCGATAAAATGATGTTAAGAGGATTTAGTCAAAAGGGAGAAAGAGCCCTTGGATCAGTTATACTGCTTATGAAATTTGGACAATTAGTAACAACCGCAAAATTTCATGTCATCGATGCCGAGACCTCTTTCAATGCTCTACTTGGTTGATCATGGATTCATGAGCATAATATGGTTTCGTCTTCCCTACATTAGTGCATCAAATATTACAAGGAAGGACAAGAACACTGNCCATTAAAGTGCAATATCATCAAAAATAGGTATAAAATATGGGTTTAAAAATGCATATATTTTTTGTGTATCCCTCAGTACTGGTGACCACAACCGACCGCTCTACATCTATGTTAATATCAACAGATTTGTATAGTCCGGATTTTGGTTAGATTTTGGAGCATCACTCAACTTAATGAGTCTACAGACATTGATGTATTTAGATATTGAAGCTCAAGAGCTCACAGTCGATAAAATGATGTTAAGAGGATTTAGTCAAAAGGGAGAAAGAGCCCTTGGATCAGTTATACTGCTTATGAAATTTGGAGAATTAGTAACAACCGCAAAATTTCATATCATCGATGTCGAGACCTCTTTCAATGCTCTACTTGGTTGATCATGGATTCATGAGCATAGTATGGTTTCGTCTTCTCTACATTAGTGCATCAAATATTACAAGGAAGGACAAGAACACTGTATTAAGGGTGATTTGCAGCCATTCTCAATTCATGAAGTTAACATTCATAAAGACGCTTCCTACTACACGCCTCCACAGAAAATTGTAGTCTCTCGAGTGGTTGTGACAAATAAGAGTGAAGATTCAGAAGGATCACAAGAGCAAAGCCATTCAACTCCACTTCAGCAATCTTCCACCACTCTTTTGCAACGAGTTAGTGGGGGTTCTTTTAGTTCGCACACCTGAGGTTGAGGCCGTGGACATGGACGAGGAAGACCCAATAAAATTGCTGGAAGAACTAAGCTGACCATCAATATTGATGATGACAAAAGCTCCAATGAGGAAATAATGACAAAAAGTAGAAGAAACCACTTTACGAGATATCCTTGAAAGATATAGAGAAAAGTGAATACGAGTCGATGTATAATCGGATCAACCACTTTGTGAATTCCATGACCCTTACCCCAATTCTCCCTCAAATGGTTAAGAGTTTAGAGGTCAAGGAAGTCCGTAGCATTGGTTCAAAGCTGATCAATTTTTACCGTGCTTCCCCTTCTATAGTCCTGAAAATCATGTAAATTTAGAAAAGGATTCTAATGAATTAATGGAATTACCTTTTGGTTACTTTTTCAACGATGATATGTGCCAAAGTAAATGCCAAAAGATAAGTTACAACTCTTTGAAAAATTATGGAATATTAAAATTCAAACACCTAATTTGAAAAAAGGTCTCGGATTTGGTACCGTAGGACCAGTCTATGTTTCAAAATATTTATCGGCTCTATTTTTGGTTGGAGTTGCCCGTAGGAAGCTGTCGGTTGCCGGAATCGAAATCCCGCCACCCGCTTTAGAAGGATGTTTTAATTTAAATATATATTTAGTTTATAAAAATATGAAATCAAACTGACCCCAAATTTTTTATATTTTAAATGAAAGAGCACTGTACCTCAAATCCTGTATCTATCCCGAAGAATAAACACAAGACTTGAGGATGAGGCTCGATCAAACAAACTAAGGAATATATGACATTTGTTTGAACTGTGAAACCTTTAAATTTGCCGACAAGTTCTCATATTTAATATAAAGAATTAAATAGGGTTTTTATTAAGCTGGGTTCGGACATGCTACCGATAAGGGCAAGCCCTTATAGTTAATTATATCTTAAATGACCAAAGCCACCTAAGAAAACTTGATATAAATCAAGAAATATTATCTTCAAGGATTTCAAAAGGATAAAACTTTTCAATGAGATCGGACAAAGGGGTGTGAAAGCAGATTGGTTCAAATTTAGAACATTTATTACAAAATCTAAAGGAAGAAGAATAAGGGGATGTCATGGATCCAGAGGAGAACCTCGGTGACTTCTCAAGCTATCCTAATGTTTGGCTTCAATTTTGAGGAGAAATATTTAGGTGTTTCATCGTACCAATTTTATTAGTTAGGACTTACATTTGTGTGAAACGATCACACAAATAGCCTGAAAGATATGAGGATTTAGGTCGTGACAAACGACGACCTCAGAATCCAAAGATGAGTTAGGGCTTATGTTGTATAGGAGGGCTATACAAAGGGCTAAAGATAAGGTGAGGATTTACGTTGCATAAGCAAGCAACCACAAAGTCCTTTGGCATTATTGTTTAAGTCTAAGGAAGGAAGATTGGTTTAGCTAGGGAAGATGGGTTTTGTTGTTGAAGATGGCTGTGCTGCCCATCATGCTAGCTCCNTTTTTTAAAGTTTTATTTGATTTATTGGAATTATTCTTAGTGAAAACCCATTTTATCCTTTTAAAATTATTTTTAAGCTTTGAAATTCAGTATCTTTATTTAGAAAATTATGAAAAATCTTCTAATTGTTCCTTAGTGCTTAGAAATCAATTTAGAACATTTCCATGAATTTCATTATTTTTGTGATTTTATGGATTTTTAGTTATTTAAATATTTAAAATAGGTTAAAATTTAAGTTTTTATTTTAAAATCCATTTTATTTTTGAAAAATACCCCTGATCATAGAGAACTAAAAAAGCAAGTTTTAATAAATGTTTGAGTTATATTTTGATATCTTTAAAAATCAACTTAAGTTACCAAGTGAACTCAAAATGCTTTGGAATTTTTATGGTGAGTTCTCTGGATCCTAAATAAAAGTGGATATGAAAAATCAAGTTATTTTGTTGTTTGTATTTGTCAAAATTATTTATGTTAGTGATTTAGGATTTGTGAAGATTAGGTGTATTTTGAATGACTTGACTCATGAGAAATTTTTGTAAAGGCTCTCTGGTCATTATAAACCTTCCAAAATTTTTTTTGATTTTTTCTAAGCAACATGCTAATTTTCATGATTATTTAAAGAAAATAATGCACATAAACTTGAAAAATATGACTCTTTGTCTAGCGACCTCCACTGACTTTGGAAAAATCAGGGAATATTCCCTAGGACAGAGGCAACAATATGCTAAAATTTCAAGTCATGGTGATATTACTACATGTATGGAGAATCAAAACATCCAAGGAAATGTTTAATTAATTCAAAATAAAATATGTGTCACATGGACTTAAAATTATTTTCACATTANAACATCCAAGGAAATGTTTAATTAATTCAAAATAAAATATGTGTCACATGGACTTAAAATTATTTTCACATTGTTCTCCTCTGTTCACTAGCAAGAGAGTATTTTTATTTTATTTTTGTAATTTTTATACACCTATATATGAATTTTTAAAGCTAGGATTAATTTTCTGATTTTTTAAATCCCTATTTATCTATTTAAATGTGCGGCGCCACATCAACCTACAGCGGCTCCGAAGCTCCACGCGGCGCGCTCCTATTCAATGTCGCCATCCACCTCAGCGCTGACTCGGCCCGCGATTTATGTTCTGAAGCGCTGTCCAGATTCATCTCGACCGTCCATCCGATACACGCATGATCGGATGACGCTCTNTACACCTATATATGAATTTTTAAAGCTAGGGTTAATTTTCTAATTTTTTAAATCCCTATTTATCTATTTAAATGTGCGGCACCACATCAACCTACAGCGGCTCCGAAGCTCCACGCGGCGCGCTCCTATTCAATGTTGCCATCCACCTCAGCGCTGACTCGGCCCGCGATTTACGTTCTGAAGCGCTGTCCAGATTCATCTCGACCGTCCATCCGATACACGCGTGATCGGATGACGCTCCGTCATCATCCCCGATAGCCTAGCCCAAGAACCGTCCATCTTCTAACCTTAAGATCTCTCTCATTTCTTAACCAAATTAAGTGAATTTTATTTATAATGCTCACCTAGACTAAATGATCACATCCATAAGGTTATGATGCCATGAAATCAACTCAAAAAAATGGAGAGTTCAAATAGGCTCGGAATGAAGAGAGATTTTATACCTTTGCTCTGAGAAGTGAAGCTTCGATCAGGGAGTCTTGGCACGTTCGTCGTGATCCAAAGAAACTAGGGATTGAGTCTCTGATCTTGGTGTAAGGCCTAGGTATGGTTTCAATCACAATCAGATTTGGGTTTTGGTCTAAAGCTATGGCAGAGGCTCTGTGAGAGGGGGATTTGATTGGGCTTAAGCTTCTTTCATTGTTGTGTTGGTGTGGGTGAAGCTAATTTGAGTTTGGTGGACTATGGAGGTGTATTGGGCTCTGTCCTGATTTTCAACAAGATTTTGAGCTCAAAATTGAACTCTGACAGTGGAAATTGGTGAGGAAAAACAATTGGAATGCACTGAGGGGTGTTTAAGGAAGCTCTGTGGTTAGTTTGGAGAGGTCTCTCTAAGAAATTTTCAGCACCTCCACCCATGGTCGTGGTAGGTGCTTTTTATAAAAATGACTAAGGGGTGACTATCATGGCCAATTAGGGGGTGCATTGTGCTGCTTAGGTGGAGGTTAGAGGATCTTTAAAATTAAATTTGGCTGAGTTGGCCTCTAGGTTTGATTTGGGCAAAGTTCCATGGGGCTGGCTCTTGATTTTGAGCTTCTCCGACCACTAGGCTAGCCGACCATGGCAGGGGGAGGTGGCTAGGTGCTGAAGCCAACCATGGGAATCTGTCAAAGCAACTTAATGTGTTTAGGCTTTATTTTTTAGAAAATATCCTAAGCTTAAGCAAATATGGCATGAAATCCCTTAATTTATGGGACCTTTGGTCCATGGCTTAGTTTAGGTGGTTTTAAGTGGTTTAGGCTAGTCACTAGGGTCCAATTAATGGCTGTGGAATCATTAATTTGGATACTTTAGTGTAGTTAAGCCATCTTTAGTGCTTGGGTTCAATGTGGGTTCAAGTGATCAAAGCTTGGGTTTGGGCTAGGCTAGCCATGTTAATTGGCCTAATTTATTGATCAACATTATGTAGATGATTATTATGAAGATTTTTGGTGAAGATTTGAAGTGATTTTGAGTTCAATTGTTAGGTCAATTTGAGGGATTTTTGAAATTTGTCCAATTTANTTTAAATCCCTATTTATCTATTTAAACTTGCGGCACCACATCAACCTTTAGCGGCTCCGAAGCTCCACGCGGCGCACTCCTATTCAATGTCGCCATCCACCTCAGCGCTGACTCGGCCCGCGATTTACGTTCTGAAGCGCTGTCTGGCTTCATCTCGACCGTCCATCCGATACACGTGTGATCGGATGACGCTCCGTCATCATCCCCGATAGCCTAGCCCAAGAACCGTCCATCTTCTAACCTTAAGATCTCTCTCATTTCTTAACCAAATTAAGTGAATTTTTTTTAAAATGCTCACCTGGACTAAATGATCACATCCATAAGGTTATGATGCCATGAAATCAACTCAAAACAACTGGAGAGTTCAAATAGGCTCGAGATGAAGAGAGATTTTATACCTTTGCTCTGAGAAGTGAAGCTTCAATCAAAGAGTCTTGGCACGTTTGTTGTGATCCAAAGAGACTAGGGATTGAGTCTCTGATCTTGGTGTAAGGCCTAGGTATGGTTTCAATCACGATCAGATTTGGGTTTTGGTTTAGAGCTATGGCAGAGGCTCTGTGAGAGGGGGATTTGATAGGGCTTAAGCTTCTTTCATTGTTGTANGAAGAGAGATTTTATACCTTTGCTCTGAGAAGTGAAGCTTCGATCAGAGAGTCTTGGCACGTTCGTCGTGATGCAAAGAAACTAGGGATTGGGTCTCTGAATTTGGTGTAAGGCCTAGGTATGGTTTCAATCACGATCAGATTTGGGTTTTGGTCTAAAGCTATGGCAGAGGCTCTGTGAGAGGGGGATTTGATTGGGCTTAAGCTTCTTTCATTGTTGTGTTGGTGTGGGTGAAGCTAATTTGAGTTTGGTGGACTATGGAGGTGTATTGGGCTCTGTCCTGATTTTCGACAAGATTTTGAGCTCAAAATTGAACTCTGACAGTGGAAATTGGGGAGGAAAAACAGNGTTGTATTGGTGTGGGTGAAGCTAATTTGAGTTTGGTGGACTATGGAGGTGTATTGGGCTCTGTCCTGATTTCCGACAAGATTTTGAGCTCAAAATTGAGCTCTGATAGTGGAAATTGGTGAGGAAAAACAATTGGAATGCACTGAGGGGTGTTTAAGGAAGCTCTGTAGATAGTTTGGAGAGGTCTCTCTAAGAAATTTTCAGCACCTCCACCCATGGTCGTGGTAGGTGCTTTTTATAAAAATGACTAAGGGGTGACTGTCATGGCCAATTAGGGGGTGCATTGTGCTGCTTAGGTGGAGGTCAGAGGATCTCTACAATTTAATTTGGCCNATCTTGCTCTAAATTTTGAAGGTGGGAGTGACATTGCGAGCACTATGACTCGTCAGTAGGTTGCAAGAAAAACTGAGCGTTGGGAACGCCATTGCAACAACTTCAAAAAAAATAAAGCTTTGGGGTTAGTTATTTGACCAATACATCGCTATCTTTGTGTGAACACTACAAATTAACAGAGGTGTAGACTGGGTAAGTCCTTATTTAATTTGAGAAGATTTTAAGATTTTAGTAAAAATAGTTTGAAATCAGAAACATTTTAATTAAAATAAGGAAGATTAAAGAGGAAGCGCAGCACGACATAATCTGATTTAATTTGCAAAATAGCAAATAAAACTAGAAAGGGAAAAAGTGAAGTTTAGGTCCTAATGCGGGACCAACTTTATAGCGCACAATGCCCGAGTGGATCTAGTCCACCAACACACCTATTGGTCCGACCCCACACTAAGATTAACAAGTCCTTTACNCTTTGGGGTTAGGTATTTGACCAATACATCGTAATCTTAGTGTGAACACTACAAATTAACAGAGGTGTAGACCGGGTAAGTCCTTATTTAATTTGAGAAGATTTTAAGATTTTAGTAAAAATAGTTTGAAATCAGAAACATTTTAATTAAAATAAGGAAGATTAAAGAGAAAGCGCAGCACGACATAATCTGATTTAATTTGCAAAATAGCAAATAAAACTCGAAAGGGAAAAAGTGAAGTTTAGGTCCTAATGCGGGACCAACTTTATAGCGCAGAATGCCCGAGTGGATCTAGTCCACCAACACACCTATTTGTCCGACCCCACACTAAGATTAACAAGTCCTTTATGGCCTCCTAAACCTTCTTGTTCAAAGATGATTGAACAAACAGTCCTAAAGTCCAAAAGAGTTGACTGTACTTACCCAAGAAAGAAATTGGTGAAGCATGCCAATGGAAGAAGGGTAGTCTGGTTCATGGGGGACATGAACACATTACCGATGTATGAAGATAATATTTCTTGATTAATATAGAGAGAGAAACTTGTCCCCAATAGAGTCACAAGAAGCTGCTCGACACTAAAAAGTTGAGGAGTTACCCGTTGGAAGCTATCGGCCGCCGGAATNTGGGACCTTTGGTCCATGGCTTAGTTTAGGTGGTTTTAAGTGGTTTAGGCTGGTCACTAGGGTCCAATTAATAGCTGTGGAATCATTAATTTGGATACTTTGGTGTAGTTAAGCCATCTTTAGGGAATGGGTTCAATGTGGGTTCAACNTAGGGATTGAGTCTCTGATCTTGGTGTAAGGCCTAGGTATGGTTTCAATCACGATCAGATTTGGGTTTTGGTCTAGAGCTATGGTAGAGGCTCTGTGAGAGGGGGATTTGATAGGGCTTAAGCTTCTTTCATTGTTGTGTTGGTGTGGGTGAAGCTAATTTGAGTTTGGTGGACTATGGAGGTGTATTGGGCTCTATCCTGATTTCCGACAAGATTTTGAGCTCAAAATTGAACTCTGATAGTGGAAATTGGTGAGGAAAAACAATTAGAATGCACTGAGGGGTGTTTAAGGAAGCTCTGTAGTTAGTTTGGAGAGGTCTCTCTAAGAAATTTTCAGCACCTCCACCCATGGTCGTGGTAGGTGCTTTTTATAAAAATGACTAAGGGGTGACTGTCATGGCCAATTAGGGGGTGCATTGTGCTGCTTAGGTGGAGGTTAGAGGATCTCTACAATTTAATTTGGCTAAGTTGGCCTCTAGGTTTGATTTGGGCAAAGTTCTATGGGGCTGGCTCACGATTTTGAGCTTCTCCGACCAATAGGCTAGCAGNATGGCTTAAATTTGGAATATATATTGTAGAATCCAAAGGAGGAAGAACTAGGGGATGTCACAGACCCAAAGAAGATCCTCGGTGACTTCCAAGCTACCCTATGGTTTGTCTTTAGTTTTGGAGAGAAATATTTAAATGTTTCATCCTGTAAATTTAATTAATTAGGACTTACACTCATGTGAAATAATCACACAAATAGCCTGAAATATACGAGAATTTAGGTCATGATGAATGACAACCTCGGAATCCTAAGACGAGTTAAGGCTTAATTTGTACAACAGAGTTATACAAAGGCCNAAATGAAATCAAACTGATCCCATATCTTTCATAGTTCAAATGAAAAAGCACTACACCTCAAGCTAAGTAGCTATCCTAAAAGTTAAACACAAGACTTAAGGGTGAGACTTGATCAAATAAACTAAGAAATATATGACATCTGTTTGATCTGCGAAAACCATTTTATTTATAACTCAAAAAGTTTCCTTATTTAATATAAAGAATTAAATAGGCTTTATATTAAGATGGGTTTGGAGAAGCTTCCTATTTGGGGAAGCCCCTATAGTTAATGATATCTTAGATCACCGAAGTCACCTAAGAAAACTCTCGATAAAAATCAAAGAATATTATCTTCATAGAGTTCAAAAGGATAGGACCTTTCAACAAGATTGGAAAAAAAAGGTGTGAAAGGGGAATGGCTTAAATTTGGAATATATATTGTAGAATCCAAAGGAGGAAGAACTAGGGGATGTCACAGACCCAAAGGAGATCCTCGGTGACTTCCAAGCTACCCTATGGTTTGTCTTTAGTTTTTGAGAGAAATATTTAAATGTTTCATCCTATAAATTTAACTAATTAGGACTTACACTCATGTGAAATAATCAAACAAATAGCCTGAAATATACGAGAATTTAGGTCATGATGAATGACAACCTCGGAATCCTAAGACGAGTTAGGGCTTAAATTGTACAACAGAGCTATACAAAGGCCTAAAAAAAAGCTTAGGATTTATGTTGCATAAGCAAATCACCTCGAAGTCCTATGGCTTTGTTGTTTAAATCTAGGAAATGGTTTAGCCGATGTAGACATGTTCTGCTATTGAAGATGGTCGTGTTGCCCATAAATGTAGCTCCAAGCTCCTTATCGCAAAAAATTTAGTTTTTCTAATGTGTCAAGTTATGATGTCAAATAAGATGTTCCTATGGTTCATGGTTATTTAAATATTATGGTGCATATTAAAGTTGATTAGACCAACACTGAATAGGATATTACGGTTCCCTCGTTCCAGTGCAATTTCTGATCATCCTATAGAAACATTTTAATTTAGTTGCAATTTTTATTTTTTGATGTTTGTGATTAAATTTTGAGTTGTCTTTTATTTTGCATGTTGTGGCGGTAAATTTTATCTTAATTTATTTTTAGTTTTGATTTTGGTTTTACGAATATTCTAACTATTTTGGTTTTCATGCAGGGTGACGTCGATGTTCAACATACAAGCTCGAGGCAAAAAGTACAAAAAGGTAAATGCAATAATTTAAAAGTGTACCTGTCGATTCTTTTCATTCCTCCAGCTGAAAGGTTAGTACTTGCAAGTCATGTATATAATTTTACAGAGAATTTAAATTGCAAGAGTAGATGAAGGTTTAGCTACCAAACCCCAAGTTAGGACTTTGTTGAATCTCAGAAGATCCTAATGGATGGTTTTAGAACAAAAATATGGCAAGTCCAATTTGCCCATCATAATGTCTAATAGATTTTAAAATGCTCGATGCATGATCATGAACCACTTTTAAGATCTCTTGAAATATTTTGAGTTAATTTTGAACTTATCATATTGTTCCAATAATCATCCGAGGTCAAAGTGTGAGTACCCCGTTGCTTATTGAAACATGACAATTTAATTATCCCAGGGATTGAATACCCAATTAATCAATTGATGTTTCATTTAAAAGTTATGTGAGTGGGTGCCCCTAAGGCAAGTTTAAGTCATCTAAGATTGTGGTGCCCACAGTTAAGGTCAGGCTTATAATGTTTAAAGATGTTAATTTTTAATCATGTTATCTTCTAAATCCGACCAATTGAGTGTAGACATCGAGCCTATGTCACTTCTAAACCCTTAACAATCATGATAGGTGGAATGGTAATTATCAAAATTTTGATTTAAGTGATATGTATTCTTATTAAATGATCACATTATCCTCAACTTTGGGCTTAAGAAAAGTAACCTATCATCTTCCTAGCTTAAGCCATCACGTAACAATCATTTGATCTTAATTGGCTTCCAAGTCATGAGGATGAGGAGAATTATGTTTTGTTGATGTTTTCAAAAGGTGGTGAGTGAGTTTCTACCTTTTAATCTCATTGTATTTCAATCATCCAAACATGTTCATTAAGATCAAAATTTCTCATTTTCTCTTGGTTAATCGTAAATTTTTTATTAAGAACCAAAATCTAAAATGACCATTTTTACCTCATGACTCATTAAACACAACACAAATGACTTGAGCATTCAGAGTGTCATATCCAAGAGTTAATTCAAACGTCATAGGAGAATAATGTGGTTTTTTTTGTGTTTTTTTTAATCTAATTTAATTTAAATAATTATTTAAATTCAAGAAATAGGGTTTTCTAAATTGATTTATTTAACTATCTATAATAAAATTTTCATTTATGAGAATCAGAGAAATACTTACGCAAAATTTCAGGATTTTTTTGAATTTAATTTATTATTATTATTTTTTTTATTTTGGATCAATTTCAATGATTTAATTAAATAGAAAATAATGTTTAATTACCAAAATTATTTTTATATTTTTATTAGACTTCTCTTAGTTAAGAAAACTCATAGAATCAATTTTTTTATTTTTATGATTTTTAATTTATTTATTATAATTATTTTAATGAGAAAATAAGGAAATTAACTTTTAAGCTTTTAAATTTTATTTTTAAATTTGAAAAGTTTGGAAAAATATCCAAATCAATTTTATGTGATCACGAAAAACTTGTACACATTTTGCACCATTTTTTTGTATTTTTTAAAATTTTTAGTATTTTATTTATTTTTAATTCAAAATATACTTTAAAAATGGCATATTTTCACAATAAAAGATTTTATTATGAAATGCCCCCAATCACAAGGAACTCCGAAAACAATTTTTCATGATTTTTCTAAGCTTATTTAATTTATTATAAAGATCTTTAAAAATCAATTTTAGTGCGTAAACTAAGCCAAATAATTTTTAAATTTTTACAGTAAGGAAACGTGATTTTTATGCACAATGTGGATTTCGTTTTGTCAATTTTGGATTAGTATATAATTTACATAAATTAACATAAGGCGTATACATTTGATTAAATATAGAAATATAGAAAATAATTCAAAACATCATAATATTTTTCCTAGACTTCTCTAGCCATAAAAAAGCCCATGAAAATTATTCGCATAATTTTTTGAATGATATTTTGATTTATATAATTATAACGNTTAAATATAGAAATATAGAAAATAATTCAAAACATCATAATATTTTTCCTAGACTTCTCTAGCCATAAAAAAACCCATGAAAATTATTCGCATAATTTTTTGAATGATATTTTGATTTATATAATTATAACAAGCCAAAATGGCCACCCTAACTTGAAAATTAGGGCTAGAAGCATAGAGATGTCTTTTGACCTTGGAAAAATCAGAGAACACCCCCTCTGTGATGAGAAAAAAACCTTAGAAATTTCAATCCATTGTGAGCTATATTTATTCATGGAGAATTGAAATACCATAGAGGGTATTAATTAATTAAAAATCATATGCTTGGCAAATAATTTTTATTTTTTGTCCACATTATTTTCCTCTGTTCGCTGAGCAAGAGGGTATTTTTCTTTTATTTTTATGATTTTTGTATGCAAATATATGAATTTTTAAACATTTGGCATTTAATTTAATTCAAAACCCCCATTTATCTACTTATCAATGCGGTGCTGACTGGATCATAGGCAGCTCTGAAAGACGACACCGTGCACTCCCATTCGTTGCACTTTCCACCTAGGCATGCCACGCGGTCTGCAGTTCATGTACCAAGAGTCTGCCCGGCTTGATCTCCTCCGTCCATTAGATGCATGCGCAATTGGACGACATCCGTTCATCANTATTTTTTGTCCACATTATTTTCCTCTGTTCACTGAGCAAGAGGGTATTTTTCTTTTATTTTTATGATTTTTGAATGCAAATATATGAATTTTTAAACATTTGGCATTTAATTTAATTCAAACCCCCCATTTATCTACTTATCAATGCGGTGCTGACTGGATCATAGGCAGCTCTGAAAGACGACGCGGTGCACTCCCATTCGTTGCACTTTCCACCTAGGCATGCCACGCGGTCTGCAGTTCACGCACCAAGAGTCTGCCCGGCTTGATCTCCTCCGTCCATTAGATGCATGCGCAATTGGATGACATCCGTGCATCGTCCTCAAGTGACCTAATCGTTAAACTGTCCATACTAAAACCTTAAGATTTTAGCCTAGACTCAACCAAGTAACATGGGGTTTGTTTCTAAACCTTCATCTACTCAATAAGAACACATCTATGGTTGATCAAGTATGAAATCAAGCCATTACTCATGGAAATTAAATTAAGCTCGAGTTTGGGTTAGAGCATAATACCTTTATCTGAGAGAGGAGGCCTCAATCAGATGGTTGTGGTTGCTTTGGTTGAGTCCAATAAACCTCATTATGAAGTCTTATACCCTGGTGAATTGTCTAGGTATGATTTCAGCCAAGATGGATTTTAGGTGCTGGTCTCGAGCTATCGTAGAGGCTGTTTCATGGGTGGCTTTGATGGGAAATCAACTCCTTTTGTTATAGGGATGGTGTGTTCACAAATAATTTGAGATTTGTGGATTGTGGAGAGATTTCTTGATATGAGCTGAAAGTTTGAGCTTAAGATTGGGCTCTCACAGTGGGAATCAAAGTGGAAAAATGGTTGGCTTAAGCTAAGGAATGCTTGGAGAGCCTCTGCTTCAATTTTGACAGAGTTTCTTCATAGATTTGGAACACCTCTCCTTTGTCCATGGAGAAGAGGGTTTAAACGGAAGTGCTTAGAGTGGAGCTCAGGGCCAGTTGATGGGTGCAAAGAGTTGCTTAGGTCGAGGTCTGAGGAGCTCTACAGAGCATTAAAGATGAGTTGNGGCCAGTTGATGGGTGCAAAGAGTTGCTTAGGTCGAGGGCTGAGGAGCTCTACAGAGCATTAAAGATGAGCTAGCCTCCATGGTTAAAATTGGGTTTGATTTAGGGGTGGTGGCTCACAGCTTTGGTATTTTCTGGAGAGTATGATTCCTGGCTAGAGCAGGGAAGGTGATCAGAAGAGACAGGGAGATGGTTAATTATGATTAAATTTTAATTGTTTGTCGTGATTGAAAAGATTTCTTGGCTAAGGCCCAAAAATGGGATGAAATTNGAGTATGATTCCTGGCTAGAGCAGGGAAGGTGATCAGAAGAGACAGGGAGATGGTTAATTATGATTAAATTTCAATTGTTTGTCGTGATTGAAAAGATTTCTTGGCTAAGGCCCAAAAATGGGATGAAATCCCTTAATTTAGGGACTAATTGGTCCATAGCTCACTTGGGTGGAATTAGGATGGTTCAGCCTGGTCCAAAGGAGAAGCTTAGTGGTTGTGGGGGTCCTTGGTTGACCTATTTGGTTTGATTGAGTCAATTTAGGTGAAAGGGTATATTTGGGTCGTGGCTTGTTTTGGGTTTTAGGTTGAGCTAGCCATGCTATTGAGCTCAATTGATTGAGCAATTTTGTGCAAGTAATTTTCATGAGNGCCATGCTATTGAGCTCAATTGATTGAGCAATTTTGTGTGAGTAATTTTCATGAGGAGTTTAGAAAATATTAGGAGTGATTTTCAATTGTTTTGGAGGTTAAATTTGGAGGATTTTGGGCATTTGTTAAATTTGGGCATGTTGGGTTAGACTTCGGATTAGGTGAGGCTAATGTTGGGTTAGGTCCAAATTGATGGTTTAAAATGGTCTAGAGGAATGTCATAATACATTTTGATTTAAGTGATATGTATTCTTATTAAATGATCACATCGTCCTCAACTTTGGGCTTAAGAAAAGTAAACTATCGTCTTTCTAGCTTAAGCCCATCACATAACAATAATTTGATCTTAATTGACTTCCAAGTCATGAAGATTAGGAGAATTATGATTTTGTTGATGATGCCCAAAGGTGGTGGGTGAGTTTCTAACTTTTTATCCCATTGTATTTCAATCATCCAAATATATTCATTAAGATCAAAATTTCTCATTTTCTCTTGGTTAATCGTAAATTTTTTATTAAGAACCAAAATCTAAAATGACCATTTTGCCCTTGGGATATTTTACCTCATAACTCATTAAACAAAACTCAAATGACTTGAGCATTCAGAGTGTCATATCCATGAGTTAATTGAAATGTCATAAGAGAATAATGTGGTTTTTTTTGTGTTATTTTTAATCTAATTTAATTTAAATAATTATTTAAATTCAAGAAATAGGGTTTTCTAAATTGATTTATTTAACTATCTATGATAAATTTTTCATTTATGAGAAAATTATTAGAGGTTCCTATAAATCAGAGAAACACCTACGCAAAATTTTGTGATTTTTTTGAATTAATTTATTATTATTTTATTTTTGATCAATTTCAATGATTTAATTAAACATAAAATATTGTTTTAATTACCAAAATTATTTTTATATTTTTATTAGACTTCTTTTAGTTAAGAAAACTCATAGAATCAAATTTTGTATTTTTATGATTGTTAATTTATTTATTATAATTATTTTAATGAGAAAATAAGGAAATTAACTTTTGGGATTTTAAATTTTATTTTTAAATTTGAAAAGTTTGGAAAAATGTCCAAATCAATTTTATGTGATCAGGGAAAACTTGTACACATTTTGCACCATTTCTTTGTATTTTTGAAAATTTTTATTATTTTATTTATTTTTAATTCAAAATATACTTTAAAAATGACATATAAAAGATTTTATTATGAAATGTCCCTGATCACAAGGAACTGAGAAAACTTTTTTTCATGATTTTTCTAAGCTTATTTAATTTATTATAATTACGTTTGTACAAAAATACAAAGTTTCTCTAAAAATCAATTTTATTGCATAAACTAAGCCAAATAATTTTTAAATTTTTGCAGTCAGTAAACATGATTTTTATGCACAATGTAGATTTCATTTTGTCAATTTTTTATTAGTATATAATTTACATAATGTAACACAAGGTGTATACATTTGATTAAATATAGAAATATACAAAATAATTCAAAACATCATAATATTTTTCCTAGACTTCTCTAGCCATAAAAAAACCTATGAAAATTATTCTGATAATTTTTTAATGATATTTTGATTTATATAATTATAATAAGCCAAAATGGCCACCCTAGCTTGAAAATTAGGGCTAGAAGCATAGAGATGTCTTCTGACCTTGGAAAAATCATAGAACACCCCCTCTGTTATGAGGAAAAGACTTTAGAAATTTCAATCCGTTGTGAGCTATATTTATTCATGGAGAATAAAATACCACAGAGGGTATCAATTAATTAAAAATCATATACTTGGCAAATCATTTTTATTTTTGGTGCACATTATTCTGCTCTGTTCACTGAGCAAGAGGGTATTTTTCTTTTATTTTTATGATTTTTGTATGCAAATTTATGAATTTTTAAAGGTTTGGCATTTAATTTAATTCAAAACCTCCATTTATCTACTTATCAACGCGGTGCTTACTGGATCATAGGCATCTCCGAAAGACGACGCGGTGCTATCCCATTCCTTGCACTTTCCACCTAGGCATGCCACGCGGGCCGTAGTTCACGCACCAAGAGTCTGCCCGGCTTGATTTCCTCCGTCCATTAGATGCATGCGCGATTAGAAGACATCCGTTCATTGTCCTCAAGTGACCTAACCTTTAAACTGTCTGTACTAAAACCTTAATATTTTAGCCTAGACTTAACCAAGTAACATGGGGTTTGTTTCTAAACCTTCATCTACTCAATCAGACACATATATATGGTTGATCAAGTATGAAATCAAGCAATTACTCATGGAAATTAAATTAAGCTCGGGTTAGGGTTAGAGCATAATACCTTTATTTGAGAGAGGAGGCCTCAATCAGATGGTTGTGGTAGCTTTGGTTGAGTCCAACAAACTACCATATGAAGTCATGTGCCCTGGTGAATTGTCTAGGTATGATTTCAG
This sequence comes from Phalaenopsis hybrid cultivar, assembly GCA_002079205.1. Taxonomy (NCBI): domain Eukaryota; kingdom Viridiplantae; phylum Streptophyta; class Magnoliopsida; order Asparagales; family Orchidaceae; genus Phalaenopsis; species Phalaenopsis hybrid cultivar. The sequence goes on along the minus strand of JXCR01139050.1, from coordinate 126,706 downwards.
CCAAGATGGATTTTAGGTGTTGTCTCGAGCTATCCTAGAGGCTGTTTTAAGGGGGCTTTGATGGGAAATATACTCCTCTTGTTATAGGGATGGTGTGTTAACAAATAAATGTAGATTGGTGGATTGTGGAGAGATGTCTTAGTCTGAGCTGAAAGTTTGGGCTTAAAATTGGGCTCTCACAGTAGGAATCAGAGGGGGGAAATGGTTGGCTTAATCTAAGGAATGCTTGGAGAGTCTCTGCTTTGATTTTGACAGAGTTTCTTCATGGATTTGGAACACCTCTCCTTTAGCCATGGAGAAGAGGGTTTAAATAGAAGTGCTTAGGGTGGAGCTCAAGGCCAGTTGATGCGTGCAAAGAGTTGCTTAGATGGAGGGTTGAGGAGCTCTACAGAGCAGTAAAGATGAGCTGGCCTCTATGGTTAAAATTTGGTTTGATTTAGGGGTGGAGGCTCACAGCTTTGGCATTTTTTTTAGAGTATGATTCCTGGATAGAGCAGGGAAGGTGGTCAGGATAGACAGGGAGATGGTTAATTATGATTAACTTTCAATGGTTTGTCGTGATGGAAAAGATTTCTTAGTTAAGGCCCAAAAATGGGATAAAATCCCTTAACTTAAGGACTCATTCGTCCATAGCTCACTTTGGTGGAATTAGGATGGTTCAGCCTCGTCCAAAGGAGGAGCTTAGTGGTTGTGGGGGTCCTTGGTTGACCAATTTGGTTTGATTGAGTCAATTTAGTTGAAAGGGTCTATTTGGGTCAAGTGGCTTGTTTTGGGTTTTAGGTTGAGTTAGCCATACTATTGAGCTCAATTTATTAAGCAATTTTGTGTGACTAATTTTCATGAGGAGTTTAGAAAATATTAGGAGTGATTTTGAATTGGTTTGGAGGTTCAATTTGGAGGATTTTGGGCATTTGGTCAACTTGGGGGTGTTGGGTTAGACTTGGGTTTAGGTCAGGCTAATGTTGGGTTAGGTCCAAATTGATGGTTTAAAATGGTCTAGAGGAATGTCATAATACGTTATCAACTTAAATTGAGTGTCAATTTTGGGGTTAGGGCATTCAATTTTGTGGAACTTGGAGACATTGCCAATTTGGGGCAAATCTGGGGATTTTAATGTGGGTTGAAATTGAGTGAAATTTAGGCTTGAATAAGACATATTTAAGGTCCAATTTGATGTGTAGGATTTTTGGGAAGAATTTTGGAGTCAAACTGGGGCAATTAAGAGGATCATATGGTTTAATTAGATGAGATTAAGTCATAGCGACAAAATTGGGGTATAATTTGGATCAAAATTGAGCTCAAAGAATGGATCAATTAGGCTCAAATTTGGTTTTATTTAATCATATGAATGATAAATTTGAGTTTATAATTAAAATTGGGGAGGATTGGGGCCAAATTGATGGGTATGTGAGGTGAATTTGTGGAAATTGGGCCTTTAAAGGCAATTTGGGCCTTTTTGGCCAAAGTGGTCAAATTGGCCAAATTGAGTTCAACTATAGGGTCTAAATTGGTTTTGGGGACATTTGAATTGATTTTGAGGATTTTGGGAAAGTTTGGGCTACCAATGGGATTTTTGTGATTTTGGCAAATTTGAACGTATTTTGGTAATTTTGGAATTTTTGGGATGTTTTGAGCAATTTAGGTAGTTTCAAATGATTTGAAATGATTTCTTGAATAAATTTGGATATTTTGGACGAATTTGGGAATTTTGGTCAAATTTAAGGTTTCAAGAGCATTTAGCTAATTTGGGTGGATTTGGGGGCAAAAGGCCAAGTTGGATGTTTTGGTAGAATTGGGGTGCCAACCACCTTATATGATCTATTGACGAATGAAATCTCCATTTGGGTCCTTTATGTACAGGTCTTAGCTAAACCGTAGTCTAGGTCTTGTGGATCTAGGGGACCATCTACATGAGTTTCCTAAAAGATCAAGGGATTAAAGTCAACAAATCTAGGTTTTGGGGTTGTTAGTGAAAGTGGGTGCAAGTGAGTGCAAGTGAGTGAATATGCTCCAGACCAACACCCAGGGCTAACTTTAAGCCCATGCAGTCCTATGGAAACTCCCCTTGAGCTTCCTCTATAGTGGCCCCACCAACTAAGTGCTAGAAGTTAGGACCAGTATATGGAACTTCAAGTTGAGCACAGAAGAGTTTAGAGTTTCTAAAGGTGAGGGTTCCTTTTCTAGTTTTTTAGGAATAATCAACAGGAAAGTCCTATGGCTAGACCTTAGGCTACTAAAGAGGAAAAACTAAACCTCAACCAAAAGTGAGGTCAACAATCAACATGAAATTTTTAAATAATTCTTCTTTTCAAAATTGAAGACGAACCATAGGATAGCTTAGGAAGTCACTAAGGTTCACCTTAGGATCCATGACATCCCCTAGTTCTTCATCCTTTGGATTTCAAATTAAATGTTCCAAATTTGAGTCACTCCCCTTTTACACTTCTATGTCCGATCTTTTGAAAAGTCCTATCCTTTAAAATCCTTGAAGACAATATCACCTATTTTTTATCAAAAGTTTTCTTAGGTGACATCGATTATTTATACTATAATTAACTATAGGGACTTTCCCTTATAGGAAATTTTCAAAAACCAAGCTTAGTATAAAACCTATTAAATTTTTCTTATTAGATACGGGAACTTGTCGGTCAACATAAGAAATAGTTTTTTCACAGACTTAAACGGATGTCATAAACTCTTTAGTTTTTTTAATTGAGCCTTAACAGTAAGTAGCGTGTCTACCCGTTGGGATAGATGCATTGCTTGGTGTATTAAGATCATTTATTTAAACTACTAAGGATATGAGATCGATCTGGTCTTATATTTTTAAAATTTAAAATACTACTTTTCCTAAAATATATAAATATAAACTAAATTAAATCAATTCGGTCTTACGAGTGCATATAACTTCTATTTTTTAGTTTAATAAATTAAAAAGTAAAATTTAAGAAAAACCATTAATAACTTAGATTCAAACTCTAATTTTAATAGTATTTAGCAGTCAAATTTAAGATTTATGAATCTCTATTCATTTCAAAAAGAATTGCAATTTGTCATATCAAGGATACTTAGAATATTCATATGAAAAGAACTTCATGAAAATTTTACCATTCATGCTAATAAANATTCATATGAAAAGAACTTCATGAAAATTTTACCATTCATGCTAATAATACTCCAATACAAGTTTAGAAAAAGTAATCAAGTCGTTTCCTTAAGTTGATTCAAGTGAAGCCAATTTTTGATTAGGCATCTCCTCAAGCTTCTCCTCACTCATTTTTCTTCTTTTTTTTCTTTTAGGATCTTTTCAATCCTTTCATTTCTTTTTCTTTTTCAAGTGAGGATTAATATATCTGGATAGTCTTTAATAGTTTTGAACATCACTATCCTCTTCTNTTAAGTTGATTCAAGTGAAGCCAATTTTTGATTAGGCATCTCCTCAAGCTTCTCTTCACTTATTTTTCTTTTTTTTTCTTTTAGGATCTTTTCAATCCTTTCATTTCTTTTTCTTTTTCAAGTGAGGATTAATATATCTAGATAGTCTTTAATAGTTTTGAACATCACTATCCTCTTCATAAAGTCAATACCCTTACCTTTCTTCTTTATAAATTCATATTAGTTTATGATTTCCATAATGTCTCATTCTTTTCTTCTTACATGAAACTCTAAAATTTCTAACACTTAAAAAATACAATTTCCTTTTCTTTAAATAAAAGAAACATAGTCTTATCCTATCATACTAAATATCTTTAACTTTTGAATTGACTANTTAAAGTCAATACCCTTACCTTTCTTCTTTATAAATTCATATTAGTTTATGATTTCCATAATGTCTCATTCTATTCTTCTTACATGAAACTCTAAAATTTCTAACACTTAAGAAATACAATTTCCTTTTCTTTAAATAAAAGAAACATAGTCTTATCATATCATACTAAATATCTTTAACTTTTGAATTGACTTTCATTATTAAAAACTTTTTACCTAAATTTTCATAATATTCATAAACATAAGTATAGTCATTTTAAGTTAAATCTTGTTAAATTAATCTTAAAAAAAATGTTAATTGAGGGAAAAAAAAATTTAGTTTACTTCTTTTTAAAAAAAAATTTCTTCCCCTCAAACATAAGTTTCTAAGTAGTTTAAAAATGTTTTAGTACAAAATTGAGTTAGTGACAGAAAACAACAAATACATCAAAATAAAAACTAACATGTAGAGGATTTTTTACTATGAAACTGGGCTCTAGTGTACTAAAGGTACTAACTTTAAAAATACATATAGATTTTAAAGCATTAAATGAAACATAATATATTCAAAAGAATTTGTTGAGAATTAAAAACTGAAAATACTAAAAATGCAGAAAAGTTAAAAATCTACTGTTACTATTACAATTATAAGTCCACAACACATAATAAAAGTTTTTACGACATCAGTTTCAGATGTAACCAAATAACATCCAATTAACATAACGGATAAACAAAAAACCAAACAAATAAACTAAACTCCTAAAAAATATCAATCTTCATCACTTTTGTCGTCATCATCATCATCATCTTCTTCTTATTCTCGTTCATGAATAGGAGTATGNATTGGGTTTGATTTAGGGGTGGTGGCTCACAGCTTTGGCATTTTTTGGAGAGTATGATTCCTGGCTAGAGCAAGGAAGGTGGTCAGGATAGACAGGGAGATGGTTAATTATGATTAACTTTCAATGGTTTGTTGTGATGGAAAAGATTTATTGGTTAAGGCCCAAAAATGGGATGAAATCCCTTAGTTTAAGGACTCATTCTTCCATAGCTCACTTGGGTGGAATTAGGATGGTTCAGCCTGGTCCAAAGGAGGAGCTTAGTGGTTGTGGGGGTGTTTGGTTGACCAAATTGGTTTGATTGAGTCAATTTAGTTGAAAGGGTCTATTTGGGTCAAGTGGCTTGTTTTGGGTTTTAGGTTGAGCTAGCTATGCTATTGAGCTCAATTTATTAAGCAATTTTGTGTGAGTAATTTTCATGAGGAGTTTAGAAAATATTAGGAGTGATTTTGAATTGGTTTGGAGGTTCAATTTGGAGGATTTTGGGCATTTGGTCAACTTGGGGGTGTTGGGTTAGACTTGGGTTTAGGTCAGGCTAATGTTTGGTTAGGTCCAAATTGATGGTTTAAAATGGTCTAGAGGAATGTCATAATACGTTATCAACTTAAATTGAGTGTCAATTTTGGGGTTAGGGCATTCAATTTTGTGGAACTTGGAGACATTGCCAATTTGGGGCAAATCTGGGGATTTTAATGTGGGTTGAAATTGAGTGAAATTTAGGCTTGAATAAGACATATGTAAGGTTCAATTTGATGTGTAGGATTTTTGGGAAGAATTTTGGAGTCAAACTGGGGCAATTAAGAGGATCATATGGTTTAATTAGATGAGATTAAGTCATAGGNGGGCAAATCTGGGGATTTTAATGTGGGTTGAAATTGAGTGAAATTTAGGCTTGAATAAGACATATGTAAGGTCCAATTTGATGTGTAGGATTTTTGGGAAGAATTTTGGAGTCAAACTGGGGCAATTGAGAGGATCATATGGTTTAATTAGATGAGATTAAGTCATAGANGTCTTTTATTTTGAATGTTGTGGCGGTAAATTTTATCTTGATTTATTTTTAGTTTTGATTTTGGTTTTACGAATATTCTAACTGTTTTGGTTTTCATGCAGGGTGACATCGATGTTCAACATGCAAGCTCGAGGAAAAAAGTACAAAAAGGTAAATGCAATAATTTAAAAGTGTACCTGTCGATTCTTTTCATTCCTCCAGCTGAAAGGTTAGTACTTGCAAGTCATGTATATAATTTTACAGGGAATTTAAATTGCAAGAGTAGATGAAGGTTTAGCTACCAAACCCCAAGTTATGACTTTGTTGAATCTCAGAAGATCGTGGTGGATGGTTTTAGAACAAAAATATGGCAAGTCCAATTTGCCCATCATAATGGCTAATAGATTTTAAAATGCTCGATGCATGATCATGAACCACTTTTAAGATCTCTTGAAATATTTTGAGTTAATTTTGAACTTATCATATTGTTCCAATAATCATCCGAGGTCAAAGTGTGAGTACCCCGTTGCTTATTGAAACATGACAATTTAATTATCCCAGGGATTAAATACCCAATTAATCAATTGATGTTTCATTTAAAAGTTATGTGAGTGGGTGCCCCTAAGGCAAGTTTAAGTCATCTAAGATTGTGGTGCCCACAGTTAAGGTCAGGCTTATAATGTTTAAAGATGTTAATTTTTAATCATGTTATCTTCTAAATCCGACCAATTGAGTGTAGACGTCGAGCCTATGTCACTTCTAAACCCTTAACAATCATGATAGGTGGAATGGTAATTATCAAAATTTTGATTTAAGTGATATGTATTCTTATTAAATGATCACATTATCCTCAACTTTGGGCTTAAGAAAAGTAACCTATCATCTTCCTAGCTTAAGCCATCACGTAACAATCATTTGATCTTAATTGGCTTCCAAGTCATGA
>JXCR01139050.1:95855-116615 GCA_002079205.1 Phalaenopsis hybrid cultivar | reverse complement strand
CATAGAATCAAATTTTGTATTTTTATGATTGTTAATTTATTTATTATAATTATTTTAATGAGAAAATAAGGAAATTAACTTTTAAGCTTTTAAATTTTATTTTTAAATTTGAAAAGTTTGGAAAAATGTCCAAATCAATTTTATGTGATCACGGAAAACTTGTACACATTTCGCACCATTTCTTTGTATTTTTGAAAATTTTTATTATTTTATTTATTATTAATTCAAAATATACTTTAAAAATGACATATAAAAGATTTTATTATGAAATGTCCCTGATCACAAGGAACTGAGAAAACTTTTTTTCATGATTTTTTTAAGCTTATTTAATTTATTATAATTACGTTTGTACAAAAATACAAAATTTCTCTAAAAATCAATTTTAGTGCATAAACTAAGCCAAATAATTTTTAAATTTTTGCAGTAAGTAAACATGATTTTTATGCACAATGTAGATTTCATTTTGTCAATTTTTTATCAGTAAATAATTTACATAATCTAACACAAGGAGTATACATTTGATTAAATAAAGAAATATACAAAATATTTCAAAACATCATAATATTTTTCCTAGACTTCTCTAGCCATAAAAAAACCTATGAAAATTATTCTCATAATTTTTTAATGATATTTTGATTTATATAATTATAATAAGCTAAAATGGCCACCCTAGCTTGAAAATTAGGGCTAGAAGCATATAGATGTCTTCTGACCTTGGAAAAATCATAGAACACCCCCTCTGTTATGAGGAAAAGACTTTAGAAATTTCAATCCATTGTGAGCTATATTTATTCATGGAGAATTGAAATACCACAGAGGGTATTAATGAATTAAAAATCATATACTTGAGAAATAATTTTTATTTTTGGTGCACATTATTCTGCTCTGTTCACTGAGCAAGAGGGTATTTTTCTTTTATTTTTATGATTTTTGTATGCAAATTTATGAATTTTTAAAGGTTTGGCATTTAATTTAATTTAAAACCCCCATTTATCTACTTATCAACGCGGTGCTGACTGGATCATAGGCATCTCCGAAAGACGACGCGGTGCTATCCCATTCGTTGCACTTTCCACCTAGGCATGTCACGCGGTCCGCATNTGGCATTTAATTTAATTCAAAACCCCCATTTATCTACTTATCAACGCGGTGCTGACTGGATCATAGGCATCTTCGAAAGACGACGCGGTGCTATCCCATTCGTTGCACTTTCCACCTAGGCATGCCATGCGGTCCGCAGTTCACGCACCAAGAGTCTGCCCGTCTTGATTTCCTCCGTCCATTAGATGCATGCGCGATTAGACGACATTCGTTCATTTTCCTCAAGTNTTCACGCACCAAGAGTCTGCCCGGCTTGATTTCCTCCGTCCATTAGATGCATGCGCGATTAGACGACATCCGTTCATTGTCCTCAAGTGACCTAACCTTTAAACTGTCCGTACTAAAACCTTAAGATTTTAGCCTAGACTTAACCAAGTAACATGGGGTTTGTTTCTAAACCTTCATCTACTGAATCAGAACACATCTATATGGTTGATCAAGTATGAAATTAAGCAATTACTCATGCAAATTAAATTAAGCTCGAGTTAGGGTTAGAGCATAATACCTTTATCTATAAGACGAGGCCTCAATCAGATGGTTGTGGTAGCTTTGGTTGAGTCCAACAAACCACCATATGAAGTCTTGTGCCCTAGTGAATTGTCTAGGTATGATTTCAGCCAAGATGGATTTTAGGTGTTGTCTCGAGCTATCCTAGAGGCTGTTTTAAGGGGGGCTTTGACGGGAAATCAACTCCTCTTGTTATAGGGATTGTGTGTTAACAAATAAATGTAGATTGGTGGACTGTGGAGAGATGTCTTAGTCTGAGCTGAAAGTTTGGGCTTAAAATTGGGCTCTCACAGTGGGAATCAGAGGGGGGAAATGGTTGGCCNGTTTTTGGGTTGTTAGTGAAAGTGGGTGCAAGTGAGTGCAAGTGAGTGAATATGCTCCAGACCAACACCCAGTGCTAACGTTAAGGCCATGCAGTCCTATGGAAACACCCCTTGAGCTTCCTCTGTAGTGGCCCCACCAACTAAGTGCTAGAAGTTAGGACCAGTATATGGAACTTCAAGTTGAGCACAGAAGAGTTTAGAGTTTCTAAAGGTGAGGGTTCCTTTTCTAGTTTTTTAGNACGTAACAATCATTTGATCTTAATTGGCTTCCAAGTCATGAAGATGAGGAGAATTATGATTTTGTTGATGTTGTCAAAAGGTTTTGAGTGAGTTTCTACCTTTTATTCTTATTTTATTTTAATCATCCAAACATGTTCATTAAGATCAAAATTTCTCATTTTCCCTTGGTTAATCGTAAATTTTTTATTAAGAACCAAAATCTAAAATGACCATTTTTACCTCATGACTCATTAAACACAACACAAATGACTTGAGCATTCAGAGTGTCATATCCAAGAGTTAATTCAAACGTCATAGGAGAATAATGTGGTTTTTTTTGTGTTTTTTTTAATCTAATTTAATTTAAATAATTATTTAAATTCAAGAAATAGGGTTTTCTAAATTGATTTATTTAACTATCTATAATAAAATTTTCATTTATGAGAATCAGAGAAATACTTACGCAAAATTTCAGGATTTTTTTGAATTTAATTTATTATTATTATTTTTTTTATTTTGGATCAATTTCAATGATTTAATTAAATAGAAAATAATGTTTAATTACCAAAATTATTTTTATATTTTTATTAGACTTCTCTTAGTTAAGAAAACTCATAGAATCAATTTTTTTATTTTTATGATTTTTAATTTATTTATTATAATTATTTTAATGAGAAAATAAGGAAATTAACTTTTAAGCTTTTAAATTTTATTTTTAAATTTGAAAAGTTTGGAAAAATATCCAAATCAATTTTATGTGATCACGAAAAACTTGTACACATTTTGCACCATTTTTTTGTATTTTTTAAAATTTTTAGTATTTTATTTATTTTTAATTCAAAATATACTTTAAAAATGGCATATTTTCACAATAAAAGATTTTATTATGAAATGCCCCCAATCACAAGGAACTCCGAAAACAATTTTTCATGATTTTTCTAAGCTTATTTAATTTATTATAAAGATCTTTAAAAATCAATTTTAGTGCGTAAACTAAGCCAAATAATTTTTAAATTTTTACAGTAAGGAAACGTGATTTTTATGCACAATGTGGATTTCGTTTTGTCAATTTTGGATTAGTATATAATTTACATAAATTAACATAAGGCGTATACATTTGATTAAATATAGAAATATAGAAAATAATTCAAAACATCATAATATTTTTCCTAGACTTCTCTAGCCATAAAAAAACCCATGAAAATTATTCGCATAATTTTTTGAATGATATTTTGATTTATATAATTATAACAAGCCAAAATGGCCACCCTAGCTTGAAAATTAGGGCTAGAAGCATAGAGATGTCTTTTGACCTTGGAAAAATCAGAGAACACCCCCTCTGTGATGAGAAAAAAACCTTAGAAATTTCAATCCATTGTGAGCTATATTTATTCATGGAGAATTGAAATACCATAGAGGGTATTAATTAATTAAAAATCATATGCTTGGCAAATAATTTTTATTTTTTGTCCACATTATTTTCCTCTGTTCACTGAGCAAGAGGGTATTTTTCTTTTATTTTTATGATTTTTGAATGCAAATATATGAATTTTTAAACATTTGGCATTTAATTTAATTCAAACCCCCCATTTATCTACTTATCAATGCGGTGCTGACTGGATCATAGGCAGCTCTGAAAGACGACGCGGTGCACTCCCATTCGTTGCACTTTCCACCTAGGCATGCCACGCGGTCTGCAGTTCACGCACCAAGAGTCTGCCCGGCTTGATCTCCTCCGTCCATTAGATGCATGCGCAATTGGATGACATCCGTGCATCGTCCTCAAGTGACCTAATCGTTAAACTGTCCATACTAAAACCTTAAGATTTTAGCCTAGACTCAACCAAGTAACATGGGGTTTGTTTCTAAACCTTCATCTACTCAATAAGAACACATCTATGGTTGATCAAGTATGAAATCAAGCCATTACTCATGGAAATTAAATTAAGCTCGAGTTTGGGTTAGAGCATAATACCTTTATCTGAGAGAGGAGGCCTCAATCAGATGGTTGTGGTTGCTTTGGTTGAGTCCAATAAACCTCATTATGAAGTCTTATACCCTGGTGAATTGTCTAGGTATGATTTCAGCCAAGATGGATTTTAGGTGCTGCTCTCGAGCTATCGTAGAGGCTGTTTCATGGGTGGCTTTGATGGGAAATCAACTCCTTTTGTTATAGGGATGGTGTGTTCACAAATAATTTGAGATTTGTGGATTATGGAGAGATTTCTTGATTTGAGCTGAAAGTTTAGGCTTAAAATTGGGCTCTCACATTGGGAATCAAAGTGGAAAAATGGTTGGCTTAAGCTAAGGAATGCTTGGAGAGCCTCTGCTTCGATTTTGACAGAGTTTCTTCATGGATTTGGAACACCTCTCCTTTGGCCATGGAGAAGAGGGTTTAAATGGAAGTGCTTAGAGTGGAGCTCAGGGCCAGTTGATGGGTGCAAAGAGTTGCTTAGGTCGAGGGCTGAGGAGCTCTACAGAGCATTAAAGATGAGCTGGCCTCTATGGTTAAAATTGGGTTTGATTTAGGGGTGGTGGCTTACAGCTTAGGTATTTTCTGGAGAGTATGATTCCTGGCTAGAGCAGGGAAGGTGATCAGAAGAGACAGGAAGATGGTTAATTATGATTAACTTTCAATGGTTTGTCGTGATGGAAAAGATTTCTTGGCTAAGGCCCAAAAATGGGATGAAATCCCTTAATTTAGGGACTCATTGGTCCATAGCTCACTTGGGTGGAATTAGGATGGTTCAGCCTGGTCCAAAGGAGAAGCTTAGTGGTTGTGGGGGTCCTTGGTTGACCAATTTGGTTTGATTGAGTCAATTTAGGTGAAAGGGTATATTTGGGTCAAGTGGCTTGTTTTGGGTTTTAGGTTGAGCTAGCCATGCTATTGAGCTCAATTGATTGAGCAATTAATTCTAATGAGGAGTTTAGAAAATATTAAGAGTGATTTTGAATTGTTTTGGAGGTTCAATTTTGAGGATTTTGGGCATTTTTTAAATTTGGGCATGTTGGGTTAAACTTCGATTTAGGTGAGGCTAATGTTGGGTTAGGTCCAAATTGATGGTTTAAAATGGTCTAGAGGAATGTCATAATACATTTTGATTTAAGTGATATGTATTCTTATTAAATGATCACATCGTCCTCAACTTTGGGCTTAAGAAAAGTAAACTATCGTCTTTCTAGCTTAAGCCCATCACGTAACAATCATTTGATCTTAATTGACTTCCAAGTCATGAAGATTAGGAGAATTATGATTTTGTTGATGATGTCCAAAGGTGGTGGGTGAGTTTCTACATTTAATCCCATTGTATTTCAATCATCCAAACATGTTCATTAAGATCAAAATTTCTCATTTTCTCTTGGTTAATCGTAAATTTTTTATTAAGAACCAAAATAAAAAATGACCATTTTGCCCTTGGGATATTTTACCTCATAACTCATTAAACAAAACTCAAATGACTTGAGCATTCAGAGTGTCATATCCATGAGTTATTTGAAATGTCATAGGAGAATAATGTGGTTTTTTTGGTGTTATTTTTAATCTAATTTAATTTAAATAATTATTTAAATTCAAGAAATAGGGTTTTCTAAATTGATTTATTTAACTATCTATGATAAATTTTTCATTTATGAGAAAATTATTAGAGGTTCATGTAAATCAGAGAAACACTTACGCAAAATTTTGTGATTTTTTTGAATTAATTTATTATTATTATTTTTTTATTTTGGATCAATATCAATGATTTAATTGAACATAAAATAATGTTTTAATTACCAAAATTATTTTTATATTTTTATTAGACTTATCTTAGTTAAGAAAACACATAGAATCAAATTTTGTATTTTTATGATTGTTAATTTATTTATTATAATTATTTTAATGAGAAAATAAGGAAATTAACTTTTAAGCTTTTAAATTTTATTTTTAAATTTGAAAAGTTTGGAAAAATATCCAAATCAATTTTATGTGATCAGGGAAAACTTGTACACATTTAGCACCATTTCTTTGTATTTTTGAAAATTTTTATTATTTTATTTATTTTTAATTCAAAATATACTTTTAAAAATGACATATAAAAGATTTTATTATGAAATGCCCCTGATCACAAAGAACTGAGAAAACTTTTTCTCATGATTTTTCTAAGCTTATTTAATTTATTATAATTACGTTTGTACAAAAATACAAAGTTTATCTCAAAAAAAATTTTAGTGCATAAACTAAGCCAAATAATTTTTAAATTTTTGCAGTAAGTAAACATGATTTCCATGCACAATGTGGATTTCATTTTGTCAATTTTTTATTAGTATATAATTTACATAATCTAACACAAGGTGTATACTTTTGATTAAATATAGAAATATACAAAATAATTCAAAACATCATAATATTTTTCCTAGACTTCTCTAGCCATAAAAAACCTATGAAAGTTATTCTCATAATTTTTTAATGATATTTTGATTTATATAATTATAATAAGCCAGAATGGCTACCCTAGCTTGAAAATTAGGGCTAGAAGCATAGAGATGTCTTCTGACCTTGGATAAATCATAGAACACCCCCTCTGTTATGAGGAAAAAACTTTAGAAATTTCAATCCATTGTGAGCTATATTTATTCATGGAGAATTGAAATACCACAGAGGGTATTAATTAATTAAAAATCATATACTTGAGAAATAATTTTTATTTTTGGTGCGCATTATTTTGCTCTGTTCACTGAGCAAGAGGGTATTTTTCTTTTATTTTTATGATTTTTGTATGCAAATTTATGAATTTTTAAAGGTTTGGCATTTAATTTAATTCAAAACCCCCATTTATCTACTTATCAACGCGGTGCTGACTGGATCATAGGCATCTCCAAAAGACGATGCGGTGCTCTCCCATTCGTTGCACTTTCCACCTAGGCATGCCACGCGGTCCGCAGTTCACGCACCAAGAGTCTGACCGGCTTGATTTCCTCCGTCCATTAGATGCATGCGCGAATAGACGACATCCGTTCATTGTCATCAAGTGACCTAACCTTTAAACTGTCCGTACTAAAACCTTAAGATTTTAGCCTAGACTTAACCAAGTAACATGGGGTTTGTTTCTAAACCTTTCATCTACTCAATCAAAACACATCTATATGGTTGATCAAGTATGAAATCAAGCAATTACTCATGGAAATTAAATTAAGCTCGAGTTAGGGTTAGAGCATAATACCTTTATCTGAGAGAGGAGGCCTCAATCAGATGGTTGTGGTAGCTTTGGTTGACTCCAACAAACCACCATATGAAGTCTTGTGCCCTGGTGAATTGTCTAGGTATGATTTCAACCAAGATGGATTTTAGGTGTTGTCTCGAGCTATCCTAGAGGTTGTTTTAAGGGGGACTTTGATGGGAAATCAACTCCTCTTGTTATAGGTCTGGTGTGTTAACAAATAAATGTAGATTGGTGGACTGTGGAGAGATGTCTTAGTCTGAGCTGAAAGTTTGGGCTTAAAATTGGGCTCTCATAGTGGGAATCAGAGGGGGAAAATGGTTGGCTTAATCTAAGGAATGCTTGGAGAGCCTCTGCTTTGATTTTGACAGAGTTTCTTCATGGATTTGGAACACCTCTCCTTTAGCCATGGAGAAGAGGGTTTAAATAGAAGTGCTTAGGGTGGAGCTCAAGGCCAGTTGATGGGTGCAAAGAGTTGCTTAGGTGGAGGGCTGAGGAGCTCTACAGAGCAGTAAAGATGAGCTGGCCTCTATGGTTAAAACTGGGTTTGATTTAGGGGTGGTGGCTCACAGCTTTGGCATTTTTTGGAGAGTATGATTCCTGGCTAGAGCAGGGAAGGTGGTAAGGATAAACAGGGAGATGGTTAATTATGATTAACTTTCAATGGTTTGTCGTGATGGAAAAGATTTCTTGGTTAAGGCCCAAAAATGGGATGAAATCCCTTAATTTAGGGACTCATTCTTCCATAGCTCACTTGGGTGGAATTAGGATGGTTCAGCCTGGTCCAAAGGAGGAGCTTAGTGGTTGTGGGGGTCTTTGGTTGACCAATTTGGTTTGATTGAGTCAATTTAGTTGAAAGGGTCTATTTGGGTCAAGTGGCTTGTTTTGGGTTTTAGGTTGAGCTAGCCATGCTATTGAGCTCAATTTATTAAGCAATTTTGTGTGAGTAATTTTCATGAGGAGTTTAGAAAATATTAGGAGTGATTTTGAATTGGTTTGGAGGTTCAATTTGGAGGATTTTGGGCATTTGGTCAACTTGGGGGTGTTGGGTTAGACTTGGGTTTAGGTCAGGCTAATGTTTGGTTAGGTCCAAATTGATGGTTTAAAATGGTCTAGAGGAATGTCATAATACATTTTCAACTTAAATTGAGTGTCAATTTTGGGGTTAGGGCATTCAATTTTGTGGAACTTGGAGACATTGCCAATTTGGGGCAAATCTGGGGATTTTAATGTGGGTTGAAATTGAGTGAAATTTAGGCTTGAATAAGACATATGTAAGGTTCAATTTGATGTGTAGGATTTTTGGGAAGAATTTTGGAGTCAAACTGGGGCAATTAAGAGGATCATATGGTTTAATTAGATGAGATTAAGTCATAGGGACAAAATTGAGGTATAATTTGGATCAAAATTGAGCTCAAAGAATGGATCAATTAGGCTCAAATTTGGTTTTATTTAATCATATGAATGATAAATTTGAGTTTATAATTAAAATTGGGGAGGATTGGGGCCAAATTGATGGGTATGTGAGGTGAATTTGTGGAAATTGGGCCTTTAAAGGCAATTTGGGCCTTTTTGGCCAAAGTGGTCAAATTGGCCAAATTGAGTTCAACTATAGGGTCTAAATTGGTTTTGGGGACATTTGAATTGATTTTGAGGATTTTGGGAAAGTTTGGGCTACCAATGGGATTTTTGTGATTTTGGCAAATTTGAACGTATTTTGGTAATTTTGGAATTTTTGGGATGTTTTGAGCAATTTAGGTAGTTTCAAATGATTTGAAATGATTTCTTGAATAAATTTGGATATTTTGGACGAATTTGGGAATTTTGGTCAAATTTAAGGTTTCAAGAGCATTTAGCTAATTTGGGTGGATTTGGGGGCAAAAGGCCAAGTTGGATGTTTTGGTAGAATTGGGGTGCCAACCACCTTATATGATCTATTGACGAATGAAATCTCCATTTGGGTCCTTTATGTACAGGTCTTAGCTAAACCCTAGTCTAGGTCTTGTGGATCTAGGGGACCATCTACATGAGTTTCCTAAAAGATCAAGGGATTAAAGTCAACAAATCTAGGTTTTGGGGTTGTTAGTGAAAGTGGGTGCAAGTGAGTGCAAGTGAGTGAATATGCTCCAGACCAACACCCAGGGCTAACTTTAAGGCCATGCAGTCCTATGGAAACTCCCCTTGAGCTTCCTCTATAGTGGCCCCACCAACTAAGTGCTAGAAGTTAGGACCAGTATATGGAACTTCAAGTTGAGCACAGAAGAGTTTAGAGTTTCTAAAGGTGAGGGTTCCTTTTCTAGTTTTTTAGGAATAATCAACAGGAAAGTCCTATGGCTAGACCTTAGGCTACTAAAGAGGAAAAACTAAACCTCAACCAAAAATGAGGTCAACAATCAACATGAAATTTTTAAATAATTCTTCTTTTCAAAATTGAAGACGAACCATAGGATAGCTTAGGAAGTCACTAAGGTTCACCTTAGGATCCATGACATCCCCTAGTTCTTCATCCTTTGGATTTCAAATTAAATGTTCCAAATTTGAGTCACTCCCCTTTTACACTTCTATGTCCGATCTTTTGAAAAGTCCTATCCTTTAAAATCCTTGAAGACAATATCACCTATTTTTTATCAAAAGTTTTCTTAGGTGACATCGATTATTTATACTATAATTAACTATAGGGACTTTCCCTTATAGGAAATTTTCAAAAACCAAGCTTAGTATAAAACCTATTAAATTTTTCTTATTAGATACGGGAACTTGTCGGTCAACATAAGAAATAGTTTTTTCACAGACTTAAACGGATGTCATAAACTCTTTAGTTTTTTTAATTGAGCCTTAACAGTAAGTAGCGTGTCTACCCGTTGGGATAGATGCATTGCTTGGTGTATTAAGATCATTTATTTAAACTACTAAGGATATGAGATCGATCTGGTCTTATATTTTTAAAATTTAAAATACTACTTTTCCTAAAATATATAAATATAAACTAAATTAAATCAATTCGGTCTTACGAGTGCATATAACTTCTATTTTTTAGTTTAATAAATTAAAAAGTAAAATTTAAGAAAAACCATTAATAACTTAGATTCAAACTCTAATTTTAATAGTATTTAGCAGTCAAATTTAAGATTTATGAATCTCTATTCATTTCAAAAAGAATTGCAATTTGTCATATCAAGGATACTTAGAATATTCATATGAAAAGAACTTCATGAAAATTTTACCATTCATGCTAATAATACTCCAATACAAGTTTAGAAAAAGTAATCAAGTTGTTTCCTTAAGTTGATTCAAGTGAAGCCAATTTTTGATTAGGCATCTCCTCAAGCTTCTCTTCACTTATTTTTCTTTTTTTTTCTTTTAGGATCTTTTCAATCCTTTCATTTCTTTTTCTTTTTCAAGTGAGGATTAATATATCTAGATAGTCTTTAATAGTTTTGAACATCACTATCCTCTTCATAAAGTCAATACCCTTACCTTTCTTCTTTATAAATTCATATTAGTTTATGATTTCCATAATGTCTCATTCTTTTCTTCTTACATGAAACTCTAAAATTTCTAACACTTAAAAAATACAATTTCCTTTTCTTTAAATAAAAGAAACATAGTCTTATCCTATCATACTAAATATCTTTAACTTTTGAATTGACTATCATTATTAAAAACTTTTTACCTAAATTTTCATAATATTCATAAACATAAGTATAGTCATTTTAAGTTAAATCTTGTTAAATTAATCTTAAAAAAAATATTAATTGAGGGCAAATAAAATTTAGTTTACTTCTTTTTAAAAAAAAATTTCTTCCCCTCAAACATAAGTTTCTAAGTAGTTTAAAAATGTTTTAGTACAAAATTGAGTTAGTGACAGAAAACAACAAATACATCAAAATAAAAACTAACATGTAGAGGATTTTTTACTATGAAACTGGGCTCTAGTGTACTAAAGGTACTAACTTTAAAAATACATATAGATTTTAAAGCATTAAATGAAACATAATATATTCAAAAGAATTTGTTGAGAATTAAAAACTGAAAATACTAAAAATGCAGAAAAGTTAAAAATCTACTGTTACTATTACAATTTTAAGTCCACAACACATAATAAAAGTTTTTACGACATCAGTTTTAGATGTAACCAAATAACATCCAATTAACATAACGGATAAACAAAAAACCAAACAAATAAACTAAACTTCTAAAAATATCAATCTTCATCACTTTTGTCGTCATCATCATCATCATCTTCTTCTTATTCTCGTTCATGAATAGAAGTATAAGGAGTAAAGCTGAGGCAAGTAGGAAATTCCTCATTGTATTCACCCCCAAGATATCTAACCATAGCTTCTTCAGAAGCTATATCATGTTGAACTATCCTCTTCTTGTACTCATCGTTCTAAGCATTTCTTGCTCAAATTTCTCCAATCTGATTTTAAATATTAACTATATCCATTTATTGAATCATGAGTTGATCCATAATATTTTCAAGTGATGCAAAGCGAGAAGTAGATGCCCCTATAGCTATTGTAGAGGTTCTATCACTACCTCCAATCCTAACATCAACAAATGCTTTAACTGTTTGAACCGTATGCTTCCTAATAAGATTTTGTGGTTGTAATCTTTCATTATTTCTATGGGACTCTACTCATGATTGCTCACATAGAGTGAAAATTAGGGCAGGGTAACCCAAACCACTAGTTGTAGAGCTTTTAGCTATGCTCCAAGCATGATGAACTATGAGAGCATCAACATCTATTACTTTCATGTTCTGATTGCAATAGTTTAATACTGCTCTATTTTTCGTTACATCAGCTAGATGAATTTTGGGTAGTAATTTAGCAGAGATGAAGTGTTTCTATATTTTTGACTGAATAGTCAACATAGAAGTGGAGAAGTTAACTTTTTTATTATTATTAATCCTACATTCTCCTCTTCCATCATTCAGATAGGCAATCACGTCATCCATTGATGAATCAATTATCATGAATGCAGTGTATTCATCATGACATACATTCCTTAGGCCATAAAAAGCATTGATCCATTCTCCATAAAATTTAACTTGCTTACCTCTTACAAGTATGTGATCACCAACAGTGAACCTCAGGTTGGCATAAAACTCTCGACTTGTTGGTACAATCACTACTATAGTGAAGTAGCAAAACCTTTCCCAATTTCTGGTGATGATCAACCTCTCGTTCTCACCACCCAGGTTATCAAATGTCCGTTCCTAGATCAATTTTATTGATTCTATTTGAATGTTATAACTATGTTGGGCCTTGAAATTGACAGATGTTCGTGCATCAAAATCATCTGATGGCCTTCCTCTCTTTACTCGTGGAGCAATTGAAAGTTCTATGAAAAGCCAAATAAATTTTAAATAAATTACAAAATAAAAAGTCTAACACCCCAAATAAGTTTATTTGGTAATAAAATTTTCACCATGAGTTTCCTTCAAGCTTTTCATCAAAAATCCAAATTTTAGATTTTCTGTAAAGTAAAAAAATCATGGTGAAAATAAAAAATTTCTAAGTTAAAGTGAAGCTCTTACCAAGAGAAGATGAAATCTAAGATTTTTAGCCTCCAAAATCGTCTCTATCACGCTCAATGTGAAGCTCTAAGATAAGGTTTAGAGGTAGGAGATAACCCAAGTAGTAAAAATGGAGTTTTACTATGAAATTTTGTGGTTTTTAGGCAATCTACCATCTTCAAAAGTGCCAACTCTCTGTAAATTGGTGTATCTTGCACCAATTTGGCGCATCTTGTGCCAATGTCTTAATTTTTTCCAAATTTCATTTTCTGTGGAAATCTGCTGCGCACCGCTTTACATATAGCTCTAATTAACACTAATGAACTTTTACAATAATAATTAAACATTACTCTAGGACCAAACTTTCATAAACAACACAAAGCTCACTATTAAATATAAAATTTGCACTATTAAAAACTAACATTTTGCAAGTCAACAAACATTAAATTGTGTCCAAAGCAAACCAAAACATCCTAACAATGAAATCTAAACATCAAAATACCAAACTCAAACATAAATAAAGTTCAACAGTAAAAGTAATTGCAATCAATATAACAAAATAACAAAAATAAGCAGTACCAGACAAAACATTCCGTGCATAGACTAAGTTCAAACATCTTCTTCGCTCTTCTCCTCATGGATATCTCCCATAGATTGGTACCGCACATAGAAGTTGTAGAATGGTCGATAAGAAAACTAATCAGTTGAATCTTTCCTAATCCAAGCATGGTTCTTGACATACGTACCAAACTATATTCAATAAAACCAGTATGTTCAAAGTTATCTTTCAATCTCCAATCTAGATGATCCAACATTTCAGAAATATTCCCAATTGCATGCATAAGATTCTGCACCTCTTTTTCTATCTTCTTGATTCTTTTCAACAGTGTGTTTGAACTGAAGTAAGGCTGAATATGTGATGAATTCTAGGATGATTGATCCCACAGTACATTCATATCGTTCTCATCTCCCGTTCCAATGAAGTAGAAATAGACTTTGGATCCTTCGGCTTCCAAGGAAGAAACACTTTTTCCCAACTCTCATAAGGTACTTGAGATTGACTGCATAGTAGGAAAATAGTGGATGGACGTCTCAGTCCAACTGCAGATCCATTGACAATCAAACCCAAAACTGATTTCACAATTATTTCTCCAATGTCAACAGGTTTTCCAGTTTGAATACAATACTTCTGATTAGCACTCTCCTTAATTAACTTACAAATTTTCAATGTGGGAAGTAATTTTGATGCAATAAAAAAGAGTCATGCCTTAGAAGCAGGATTTAACAATGATGAAGAAAAACTTACATTTCAATCATCTCTGGCCCTCCAATTCACATCTTCATCCGTAAGGTATTGATATAGTTCATTCATATTATCTCTTGTAGGGGTTAAATTTGCATAGTGGCAAATGGGCACATTTTCAATCATAAACATCTCGTTTATTCTTAAAGGAGTGAATTGCACAAACCTTCCTCACACATAGACAATTCTTTTTATTGATTTCATGTAGATTTGCATAAAACTCTTTCACCACAGGGACAACTACGGCGACAGTAGTGTAATAAAAAACTTCCTAGAATCTCTGTGCAATAATCTCCTCCACTTGAGTATTCAGTGTGTTGAATACTCGATTAACAAACCACCTTTCTTTGATTAGCCTCTTCATCACTAGAAACCGATCATGTAACTTCTGCACATCAAAATTATCAAACTTTCTCTGGTTGAAAATTCCAAATCTAGCAGAATTTTTAGAGTGGGATGGCAATGGAATTGAAATATAGTGACTCTTCCATCATTCACCCACCACTAAAATGGACTTTTAAATCAGTTTGTGGGATTTCTAAGGAGAAGAACCCCCCAAAATTGCCAAAAACAGCCTTCTGAAACATTTTAAATCATTGTTGTTATCGCAATGCATTATGCACCAATTTTGGGGCATCATGAGTCGATTCTGGTGCATCATGCCCCAGCTCTCGAAATGTGGTGCATCATTTGCCAATCTGGAGCATCATGCGTGAGTTTCAAAAAAAAATTTCCATTGCGATTTCAATAAAAAAAATTCCCAATTCTTCCTTATAATTAAGTAAATAAAGATGTTTTTAATTATTTTCTCAATTTCAATTTTCTCAAATACACGGACTCTATAAAAACACAAATATAAATGTACGTAAAATATTCCAAACAAAAACACAAAAACAAAATAAACAACAATAAGTATGGGTAGCCTCCCACAAAGCACTTGGTTTAATGTCTTCAGCCTAACATTCTCAGTCCTTATTCTGAATGAACCAACATTACAATCTCTTTAAAAACTAGTTTTTGGCCATTAAAATATGATTTTAATCTGTGCCCATTCACTTTAAATATCCTTCTAGTCTTGCGATCTTCAATATTAACAGCTCGGTAGGGATAGACTTTTACAATTCTGAATGGTCTTTTCCTCCTAGTCTTGAGTTTTTCAGGATATAATTTCAATCTTGTATTGTATAATAAAACTTCTTTTCCAGCTTCAAATTCCTTAGTTTTATCTTTTGATCATGTCATTCTTTTATTCTTTCCTTATCAATCCTAGCATTATCATAAGATTCATTCCTAATTTCTTCAAGCTCATTCAATTTCAATAATCTTTTCTCATCAGCTTCTTTCTAATTGAAATTAAATTCTTTTATAGCCCAATAAGCTTTATTCTTCATATATATTGTCAAGTGACAAGTCCTCCCAAAAATTAATTTATGAGGGAACATTCAAATAGGTGTCCTATAAGCTGTCTTGTATGTCCATAATGTTGTATCTAATCTAGCAGCTCAATCCATTTTAGTAAGATTTACACTTTTTTAAAATTCTTTTAATTTCACGATTAGAAACTTCTGTCAAACCACTAGTCTAGGGATTATAAGTAGTTGCAATTTTATGCATTATATTGTGTTTTTCTACCATTCTTACTATTGTTGCATTTCTAAAATAAGATCCTCCATTAATAATGATTACTCTTGGCATTCTATAGCTTAAAAAATATTTTTAATTAAAAATTTTGAAACACTCTGAGCATCACATCGAGGTAAAGCGATTTCTTCAATCTATTTTGAAACATAATCCACTGCAATATATATATATATATATATATATCCAAATGAAGGTATAAGTGGTTACATAAAATCCAATCCCCATGCATCAAAAATTTCAATTTCTAAATTAAAATTTAGAGTCATTTGATATCTTTTTGAAATATTACCTACTCCGTGACACTGATCACATGTCTGTATATATACTAACATCTCTAAATTGATTAGGCCAACAAGATCCCGATTAAAAAATTTTATGAAGAGTTCTATCAGTCCCAAAATGAACTTAAAATTCAGAATCATGACAAATTTTAAACTTCAAATTTTCTCATTTCCATTTTTGAGTATAATGTTCCACAAAATTAAATTCATACATAAATAAACAATTCATTTCAATAAAATAAGTTAAAAATTTACTTTAATAAATTCTTTGTTTTGTTCTTGTTCATGCTAAGTTTCAGCCCACTGACATTTTTTCTGTCATCTACAGAAAAATGTCAGGACAGGGGCTAATCTTTGCTTTCAAGGATGGCTGGAGCCTCACACTAAATGAGGAGATGGTGCCGCAAGCGGTACCATAGACTTCAACGTGGATTTTGACCAGGTTGACATGGGCTATGAAGGTCCTCTCATGAATGTAGTCAGCTGCTGGGAGAAAGAGGGATTGCCTTCACTGCTGAGGGTGACCGCCAAAGAAAATGTATCACACAAAGGCAATAATGTGATAACAAAGCAAGATACGATGGAAGGGCCCAGTCATCTGCCCTCCATGGTAGCTACACCAGCTTGAGGCCTAGTGGCCGCAAAGAACAAGAGACTGCAAAATACTTCGCTTCGCAGGACACAACACACTAATGGGTTCACTGTTGTTTGCCCATTGTTGATTTGTAGAAGAATTGTTATTCCAGTAGAAATTTTTATAATAGTTTGAATAATGGTTGTTGGGTCTATTAATTGCATTTAAAGCCTCATATGAAGGTCGAACATCCACAAATTGCCCAGATGATTTCTCTTCCATCATTGGAGGTGTTGAAGAATAATTCATCCAATAATGATCTAATTTCTTTGATATTGCAGCAATCTGCGAAGCTAACATAGATATTTCATCAGAATCATGGATACTAGCTACTCTTTTAGAATTTACCCGTTCAGAGGGCCATTGAAAATTATTTGTAGCCATCTCTTCTTTTAATGAATAAGCCTCATCAAAAAGTTTTGACATTAAAGAACCACCAATGCAACATCTATAATCGATCTAAGAGATCCCACTAATCCATTATAAAAAGTTTGAATTATCAAACCATCTCTTCTATTAACTAATAAGCCTCATCAAAAGGTTTTGACATTAAAGAACCATCAGTTCTCTTCTATTAATGAATAAGTCTCATCAAAAGGTTTTGACATTAAAGAACCACCAGCCGCAATTTCTATTAATGAATAAGCCTCGCAAAAAGTTTTGACATTAAAGAACCACCAGCCGCAACATCATAATCGATCTAAGAGATCCCACTAATCCATTATAAAAAGTTTGAATTATCAACCAATCTGGTGACAATCAAAGAGATCCCACTAATCCATTATAAAAGGTTTGAATTATTAACCAGTATGGTAACGAATGATGGGAGATCCCACTAATCCATTATAAAAAGTTTGAATTATCAACCAATCTGGTAATGAATGATGAGAGCACTTCCTAAGAAGATTTTTAAATATCTTCAAAGCTTCATATATTGACTATTATCATCCAATCTGGTAACGAATGATGAGGGCATTTCCTAAGAAGATCTTTAAATCTCTCCTAACCTTCGTATATTGACTCTCCATCAATTGGGCATTTCCTAAGAAGATATTTAAATCTCTCCCAAGCTTCGTATATTGACTCTCCATCAATTTGATAGTTCCTAAGAAGATCTTTAAATCTCTCCCAAGCTTCATACGACTCTCCATCAATCTGACAAAAGTCATTTCTAAGTTTAGCAGTTTTGGATGGAGGAAAATATTTGGATAGAAATTTCAGTGAAAGTTCTCCCCAAATGTTATGTCATTTCTAAGTTTAGTAGTTTTAGATGGAGGGAAATATTTGGATAGAAATTTCTATTATGTCATTTCTAAGTTTAGCAGTTTTGGATGGAGGGAAATATTTGGATAGAAATTTCTGTGGAAGTTCTCCCCAAGCTCTAATAGATCCTGGTGCTAACGAATTTAACCACATCTTAGTCTTATCCCTAAGTGAAAAAGGAAAAAGTCTAAGTCTAACAACATCATTTGAGACTTTGTCATATTTAAAAGTAGCCCACAGTTCTAAAAAACTAGCGTGGTGTAAGTTTGGGTCTTCATTTGGTGCACCTCCAAATTAATTGTTTTGTTCCATTTGGTTAATAACAGGTTTAAGCTCAAATGAATTAGCAGCTACATCCTGATTTTTGATAAATAAGTGGATTTAATCTGCTGTAGGATTTGCATAATCTTTTAGGGGTCTAATTTGTTCATTCTCTATTCCTTGATTGTTCAGGTTGTTTTCCAATGTATCAGAATTTCTAGGTTCTCTTCTCAGTCTTCTAATTTTTCTAACAGTGCGTTCTAATTTCTAGGTTCTCTTCTTAATCTTCTAATCCTTCTAACAGTGCGTTCTAATTCTGAATCATAGGGAATAAGATTTTCAGGTCCAAATTTATGCATATAATCTGAAATCCATTCTCAGTGATAGAATTAATTAAATATAAAAATAAGTTTCAATTCAAGTAAAAATTTTCTAATAATCCTAATTTTTCCATTACTCTAATCGTGATTTGACTCACTCACTCAATCACTCCCCGGCAACGGTGCCAAAAACTTGACAGCNCTAGAAACCGATCATGTAACTTCTGCACATCAAAATTATCAAACTTTCTCTGGTTGAAAATTCCAAATCTAGTAGAATTTTTAGAGTGGGATGGCAATGGAATTGAAATATAGTGACTCTTCCATCATTCACCCACCACTAAAATGGACTTTTANCTAGAAACCGATCATGTAACTTCTGCACATCAAAATTATCAAACTTTCTCTGGTTGAAAATTCCAAATCTAGCAGAATTTTTAGAGTGGGATGGCAATGGAATTGAAATATAGTGACTCTTCCATCATTCACCCACCACTAAAATGGACTTTGGAATCAGTTTGTGGGATTTCTAAGGAGAAGAACCCCCCAAAATTGCCAAAAATAACCTTCTGAAACATTTTAAATCATTGTTGTTATCGCAATGCATTATGCACCAATTTTGGGGCATCATGAGTCGATTCTGGTGCATCATGCCCCAGCTCTCGAAATGTAGTGCATCATTTGCCAATCTGGAGCATCATGCGTGAGTTTCAAAAAAAAATTTCCATTGCGATTTCAATAAAAAAAATTCCCAATTCTTCCTTATAATTAAGTAAATAAAGATGTTTTTAATTATTTTCTCAATTTCAATTTTCTCAAATACACGGACTCTATAAAAACACAAATATAAATGTACGTAANATTTTCATAAATTTTATTCTTTCCAATCTTTTTAAAGCTAGTACCATCTTTGCAAACAGCAATGGCCCTTTCCAAGCATTCTTCTGTCATCTAGACAAACAATAAAAAAGGAAATTCATAGCTATGCCAAGCATTACCTTTTTGGCTACAAATTCAAGTAAAAATAATAATGATTTACTTCTTCATTAATTGAGAAAGAAAAATATGCAAATATCTTAGGATGACAAGTTGCGTACATAGGAGAAACGGACAGGATATGCGACCTCAAGCAAATTTACAGACCACTTACAATAACACTAGTGAAAATGCCAAGCCAGTGAAAGAGATTGGCCATACATCTAGTTAGTTTCTTGATAATTTTTAACTAAACTAGACAAAATTTTAATTATATCTCATGAATTACAACAATGTAAGGCCTTAAAGCAGACATTATATGGGCTCAAAGGAGTAGCCACTCATGCTATTATTATGATAGACCAATCTCATAACTTCTCATATAAATAAACATAACTATTATAATCCCGATTTCATGGTAGTCTCTATTCAAATTAGTTAGCGTTATCTGACCATCATATTCTTGCACAGTTGCACCCAACATTTGACGAAAACATCATACTTAACAGTCGCCATGTCATGGAAGCCTCCAACTTGTCATGGCAAGAAATACATTGGGCACACTCACAATTTTGTCTTTTCATTTTGGAACATGTTCCAGTTCTATTTATTCAAATGACACCAACCTAAATCACCTATGTGGAGGTGTTGCGATTTCTGTGATGGAAAAGGGGGGACAGAATCATAGTGATTGTACAACTGCCTTTTATCCAAAGTTATCATCAAGATATTCAGATCGAATCTTGATTAAAACAAATTTATGTGATTCTGAATTTGAAGTTCATTTTAGGACTGATAGAACTGTTCATAAAATTTTTTANCAAGTCCTCCCAAAAATTAATTTATGAGGGAACATTCAAATAGGTGTCCTATAAGCTGTCTTGTATGTCCATAATGTTGTATCTAATCTAGCAGCTCAATCCATTTTAGTAAGATTTACACTTTTTTAAAATTCCTTTAATTTCACAATTAGAAACTTCTGTCAAACCACTAGTCTAGGGATTATAAGTAGTTACATTTTTATACATTATATTGTGTTTTTCTACCATTCTTACAATTGTTGCATTTCTAAAATAAGATCCTCCATTAATAATGATTACTCTTGGCATTCTATAGCTTAAAAAATATTTTTAATTAAAAATTTTGAAACACTCTGAGCATCACATCGAGGTAAAGCGATTTCTTCAATCTATTTTGAAACATAATCCAC
>JXCR01139050.1:76063-89054 GCA_002079205.1 Phalaenopsis hybrid cultivar | reverse complement strand
TCTTTCCAATCTTTTTAAAGCTAGTACCATCTTTGCAAACAGCAATGGCCCTTTCCAAGCATTCTTCTGTCACCTAGACAAACAATAAAAAAGGAAATTCATAGCTATGCCAAGCATTACCTTTTTGGCTACAAATTCAAATAAAAATAATAATGATTTACTTCTTCATTAATTGAGAAAGAAAAATATGCAAATATCTTAGGATGACAAGTTGCGTACATAGGAGAAAAGGACAAAATATGCGACCTCAAGCAAATTTACAGACCACTTAGGATAACACTAGTGAAAATGCCAAGCCAGTGAAAGAGATTGATCATACATCTAGTTAGTTTCTTGATAATTTTTAACTCAACTAGACAACATTTTAATTATATCACATGAATTACAACAATGTAAGGCTTTAAAGCAGACATTATATGGGCTCAAAGGAATAGCCACTCGTGCTATTATTATGATAGACCAATCTCATAACTTCTCATATAAATAAACATGACTATTGTAATCCCAATTTCATGGTAGTCTCTATTCAAATTAGTTAGCGTTATCTGACCATCATAATCTTGCACAGTTGCACCCAGCATTTGACAAAAACATCACACTTAACAGTCACCATGTCATGGAAGCCTACAACTTGTCATGGTAAGAAATACACTGGGCACACTCACAATTTTGTCTTTTAATGTTGGAACATGTTCCAGTTCCATTTATTCAAATGACACCAACCTAAATCACCTATGTGGAGGTGTTGCGGTTTCTGTGATGGAAAAGGGGGGACAGAATCATAGTGATTGTACAACTGCCTTTTATCCAAAGTTATCATCAAGATTTTCAGATCGAATCCTGATTAAAAAAAATTTATGTGATTCTGAATTTTNGAAAAGGGGGGACAGAATCATAGTGATTGTACAACTGCCTTTTATCCAAAGTTATCATCAAGATCTTCAGATCGAATCCTGATTAAAAAAAAATTTATGTGATTCTAAATTTGAAGTTCATTTTGGGACTGATAGAACTGTTCATAAAATTTTTTAATCGAGATCTTATTGGCCTAATAAATGTAGAGATGAATAAATTTTAAAAGTTATCATCAACTCTTCTCTGCTCAACTTGAAGCACCACACATTGGTCCTAATCTGTAGCACTTAATATGTGGGGTCAATATGGGGGATCTCAAGGGGCATTCCCATAGGACTGCTTGGCCTTAGGATTGACCCTGGATGTTAGTCTGGAGCTAGTTCACACACTTACACTCACTTTCACTTACTTGCATACCACATCCCACTCACAACCCTAAACCCAAACTTGTTGACTTTGATCCCTTGATCTTATGGGAGACTCATTTAGATGGTTCCCTAGACCCACTAGCCCTAGGCTGGTCTAGCCAGGACCAGTATATGAAGGACCAAAAGTAGAGGATTCCATTAGTCCATGGCTCAAATAGGTTGGTTGGCACCTCGTTTTCACCAAAATGCCAAACTTAGCCTTTCGCCCTCAAATATACCCAACTTACCAAAACACCCCAAATTACTAAATTTGACAAAAATTCCTAGAATTATCAGAAATACCCAAATTTTACAAAAATCATTTTAAGACATTTCAAACCAACCCAATTGCACAAAACAACCCAAAATTGACAAAATTATCAAAATACCCCCAAATTTGCCAAAATTACAAAAAAAATACTCTTGGTGGCCCAAACTTTCCTAAAGCCCTCAAAATCAATTCAAATGTCTCTAAAACCAATTTCAAACCTTCAATTAAACGTAATTTGACCAATTTGACCATTTTGACCAAAACTCCCAAATTGCCCCTAAAGGCCCAATTTCAATTCTAAACTCAAACTCATCATTCTTATGATTATTTAAAACCAAATCCAAGCTTAATTGACCCATTCTTTAAGCCAATTTTGATCCAAACCAAGCCCCTAATTTTGACCATTTGACCCAATTTCACCCATTTCAACCCTATAGCCTACTCAATTGCCTCTTTTTGGGTCTTAAACTCTTCCTAAAATTCCTAATAATCAAATGAAACCCTCAATTGGCCTTTCTCAAAACTCAATTCAACTTGATTTTAACCCAAATTCAAAATCCCCAAATTTGCCCCAATTTGGCCACATGCCCAAATTCCACTAAATTGAATGCCATAACCCTAAAATTGGCACCCAATTGATGATAAAAAAACTTTATGACATTCCTCATCGACCATTTTAAGCCATCAATTTCAACCTAGCACAACCCTAGCCTAGCATAAACCCAAGTCCAACCGAACACCCCCAAATTTACTGAGAGACTAAATTCCTTCAAATTGAACTTCCAAATTAACTCAAAACCACTTTAATTCTTCTCTAAACAATCTTTGACAATCATCTACATTAAATTGAGCTCAAAAGCAGGGCTAGCCCAATTTAAACCCAACTTCAAACCAACTTGACCCACATGGACCATTTCACCAAATTTAACTTAACCAAGCCAAATTGGCCAACCAAGCCAAACCCCCTTGAACCATCCAAGGAAAGCTATGGACCAATAGTTCCCTAAATTAAGGGATTTCATTCCAATTTTTGGTCTAAACCAAAATATCTCCGCCATCATGCCAAACCATTAAAGGTTAATCACAATTAACCCTCCCACTAGCTCACTTGACCACTTAACCACCTGATCACCTCCTCTACTCTAACCAGCCACCCTATTCACCAAAAAACCGAAAAGCCAAGAGGCACATCACCAAATTTAAACAAAATTGAACCTAACCAAGCTGTCCAACCCCAATCAGTTTTTGGAGCTCTTCTTCCCTCCACATAAGCAGCTTAATGCACCCATTAATTGCCCATGAGCTCCACTCTAAACCCTACTATTTAAG
Source organism: Phalaenopsis hybrid cultivar (assembly GCA_002079205.1). NCBI lineage: Eukaryota > Viridiplantae > Streptophyta > Magnoliopsida > Asparagales > Orchidaceae > Phalaenopsis > Phalaenopsis hybrid cultivar. The sequence continues at coordinate 86,192 of JXCR01139050.1, read as the reverse complement.
CTCACCTCCTCCAAAGCTAAACTAGAGAGAGCACCAATTTCCTTGAGGAAAATCTACCAATTTGCTCCCATAGACTCTGCAAGACCTCCTCAGCTCAAGCCCACCATTTCCCCCCTCTGGTTCCCACTGTGAGAGCCTAATTTTGAGCTCAAAATTTTAGTTTGAATCAAGAAAATTTTCTCCACACCTCCATAGTGGACCAAACTCCAATTAATTGTGCCCACACTATCACCAGAGCAAGTGGAGTTGATTCCCTACAAAAGCCCCCTCTCAAACAGCCTCAAGCATAGCTCTAGACCAACACCTGTAATCGAGCTTGATCAAAATGATTCCTAGACAATTCACGTGTGCCTAAGACTTCATTTGAAGGTTTGTTTGACTCAATCAAAGCTACCACAAACATTTGATTGAGGCCTTCCCTCTGAGACAAAGGTATTAAACCTCAATCTTAAGCTGAGCTTGTTTTAATTCTCCATTTGTAATGGCTTAATTTCATGCTTGATCAACCGCATAGATATTTTTTTCTTGAGTAGATGAAGGTTTAGAAAAAAACCCCACGTGATTTGATTAAGTCTAGATGAAGATCTTAAGGTTTTAGTGTGAAAGGTTCTCAGGTTAGGTCATTTGGGGACTATAACGGGCATCCATCCAATCGAGTGTTAATATGATGGATGGAGGAGATTAAGACGAACCAACTATTGGTGCGAAAAGGTGGGGCACGTGGCAGCTGAGGTGGCTGGTAGAGTCAAATAGCGGAGCGCTGTATAGAGCTTCAAAGATGCCAAGGTTGAGGTGGCGCCGCAGTGGATAAATAGAAAAAAAGCCCTTTTTCTAATTTAAATAATACCAAAACTTTGAAAAATCATATCTTTGTGTAGAAAAATCATAAAAATAAATGAAAAATACCCTCTTTCTGAGGAGACTAATATAAAATAAGAATAAAAANAATTCAAAATCCCCAAATTTGCCCCAATTTGGCCACATGCCCAAATTCCACTAAATTGAATGCCATAACCCTCAAATTGGCACCCAATTGATGATAAAAAAACTTTATGAAATTCCCCACCGACCATTTTAAGCCATCAATTTAAACCTAGCACAACCCTAGCCTAGCATAAACCCAAGTCCAACCGAACACCCCCAAATTTACTAAGAGACTAAATTCCTTCAAATTGAACTTCCAAATTAACTCAAAACCACTTTAATTCTTCTCTAAACATAAGCAGCTTATTGCACCCATTAATTGCCCATGAGCTCCACTCTAAACCCTACTATTTAAGCTCGCCTCCTCCAAAGCTAAACTAGAGAGAGCACCAATTTCCTTGAGGAAAATCTACCAAATTGCTCCCATAGACTCTTCAAGACCTCCTCAGCTCAAGCCCACCATTTCCCCCCTCTGGTTCCCATTGCGAGAGCCTAATTTTGAGCTCAAAATTTTAGTTTGAATCAGGAAAATTTTCTCCACACCTCCATAGTGGACCAAACTCCAATTAATTGTGCCCACACTGTCACCAGAGCAAGTGGAGTTGATTCCCTACAAAAGCCCCCTCTCAAACAGCCTCAAGCATAGCTCTAGACCAACACCTGTAATCGAGCTTGATCAAAATGATTCCTAGGCAATTCACGAGTGCCTAGGACTTAATTTGGAGGTTTGTTTGACTCAATCAAAGCTACCTCAAACATTTGATTGAGGCCTTCCCTCTCAGACAAAGGTATTAAACCACAAACATTTGATTAAAAAATCATATCTTTATGTAGAAAAATCATAAAAATAAATGAAAAATACCCTCTTTCTGAGGAGACTAATATAAAATAAGAATAAAAATAAAAATTTTTTTATTGATTCTTTCATTTTTAATGAATTAAATACTCTCTATAGTGTTTTAATTCATTATGATCAAGCATTGCTCACTATGGCTTGAAATTTTTAGGGTTCATTCCTTATGACGGGGGGATGTTCTTAGATTTTTCCAAAGTTAGAGGACATCTATGTGTCTCTAACCCTACCTTTCAAGCTAAGATGATTATTTTGGTATATTTAATTATTTAAATTAAAATATCACTTGGAAAATTATGGGGATAGTTTTAGTAGGTTTCCTATGGTCAGAGAAGTTTAGGAAAAATGTCATGATGGTTTGAGTTATTTTTGTACATTTTTATAATTATTTAAGTGTATATGTCTTGCTTTAATTTATGTAAATCAAATAATAAAAAAAAATTGACAAAATCAATTCCACNGTATATTTTAATTATTTAAATTAAAATATCACTTGGAAAATTATGGGGATAATTTTAGTAGGTTTCCTATGGCAGAGAAGTTTAGGAAAAATGTCATGATGGTTTAAGTTGTTTTTGTACATTTTTATAATCAATTAAGTGTATATGTCTTGCTTTAATTTATGTAAATCAAATAATAAAAAAAAGTTTGACAAAATCAATTCCAGGTTGTGTATAAAAATCATCTTTACCCATTGTAAAAATTTAAACATTATTTGACTAGTTTANTCAATTCCAGGTTGTGTATAAAAATCATCTTTACCCATTGTAAAAATTTAAAAATTATTTGACTAGTTTGACCATTAAAGTTGATTTTCTAAGAAACCTTGTATTTTCTTACAAATATAATTATATTAAATTAAATACACTAAGAAAAATTATGAAAAGTGGTTTTCTGAGTTCCTTTTGATCAAGTGCACTTAGGAAAAATAAAAGCTATTTTTGATAAATACTTGATTTTTGAGCTATATTTCAAATTAAAATTAATTAAAAATAGTTAAAAATTCTAAAATTACAAAAATATTTCAAAATGTTCCTAATTGTTTCCTAATCACTTAGAACTCATTAAGATATCTTTCCTAAAAATTCTAAGTTAAAATAATTTTTTAAAATCTTAAAAATGAATTTTCCTTTTTTCCCATTAAAATAATTGTAATAAATAAATTAAAAATCATAAAAATACAAAATTTATTTCTCTAAGTTATCTAAACTCAGAGAGGACTAACNAATTTTTTAAAATCTTAAAAATGAATTTTCCTTTTTTCCCATTAAAATAATTGTAACAAATAAATTAAAAATCAAAAAAGATACAAAATTTATTTTTCTAAGTTATCTAAACTCAGAGAGGTCTAATAAAAATATAAAGACAATTTTATTAATTAAAACATTATTTTACATTTAATTGAATTATTAAACATGATTCATAATTAAATAATAATGGTAANTTTTACATTTAATTGAATTATTAAACATGATTCATAATTAAATAATAATGGTAGGAATTTAATTCAAAAAATTATGGAATTTTATCAAAGTGTTTCTCTAACCTAAGGGGATCCCTAATAATTTTCTCATGAATAAAAACTCTATTTTAGATAGTTAAGTAAAATCAACTTTTAAAATACTACCTTTTAAATTCAAGTGATTATTTAAATTAAATTAAAATTTGAAAACCCATATTTTCTCCTCTACTGTTTTAATTGACCCATGGACAGGAGGACACTCTAAATTCTCAAAGTCATTTGAATTCAGATTAATGAGTTATGAAGTGAAGAGCCTCAAAGGTAAAAGGGTTGCTCTATACTTTAGTGCCTTAATCAAAATTTAAGATTAATTAGAGGGGAAGAGTGGCAATTTTGATCCTAATGAACATTTTTGGATGATGGAAATTCAGTGGGATTAAAAGGTAGAAACTCATTCAGCACCTTTTCCATAATAAGAACAAAGTTGTAATTTTGTTAATTATCTTGACTTGGAAAATAATAAAAATTAAATGATTCTCAAGTGATAGGTTTGAGTTAGAAAGATGATATTCCATTAATTTTAAGCCCATGATTGATGACAATGTGATCTTAAAAGAAGAATGCATGACATTTAAGTTGAAATTTTGTTAATTACCATTTCACCTATTTTGCTTTTTCATGGCTTGGCGGTGACCTAGGCTTGACACCTAAACTCATTTGATCAAATTTAGAAGATAACCTGATTGATGATTAACACCTCTTTACACTACAAGCTAAATTTTAACTTCGGAAACTAAAACCTTTAGCTCTTAAATGAAGAATCCGTTGAATAATGGAGTGTCCTAGCCTTGAGATAAATAGAACATCAATTTCCCTTGAGCAATGGGATAATTTTAGCTTAACCTTGGATGAACAATAGAACAATATGATAAGTTCAAAACGAACTCAAAATATTTCAAGAACCTTCAAAGTGGTTCAGGGTCAAGCTCAGAGCACTTGAAACCTCTTGAATATTTTGAAGGGCAAATTGAACTTGCTATATTCTGTTCTAAAATCATCTACTAAGATCTTCAAAGACTCGATAAAGTCATAACTTTGGGTTTGGTAGCTATACCTTCATCTACTCCTGCAATTTGAATTCCTTGTAAAAATTAGATACATGATGCCAAAGCTAACCTTTAAGGTGGAGGTGCGAGAAGAATTGATATGTANTAAAGTCATAACTTTGGGTTTGGTAGCTATACCTTCATCTACTCCTGCAATTTGAATTCCTTGTAAAAATTAAATACATGATGCCAAAGCTAACCTTTAAGGTGGAGGTGTGAGAAGAATCGATAGGTACACTTTTAAGTTATTATATTTACTTGTTTGTACCTCTTGTTTCCTGCTGGCATGCTTAAGGTCACTTTGCATGTCAAGACCAAAACTAAAAATTAAACAAGATAAAATTCACCTCCACAACAGTAAAAATATAAGAGAACTCAAAATTTAATCACAAAGAAAACAAAAAAAAAATTGTAACTAAATTAAGAGGTTTCTATCGGGTGATTGAGAATCCCTCAGAGGAGGTAACTTACATCTGTTAAAAATATTTACCACTATCTGAATGAAAGTATGGAACTCATTGTGTTGAGTAGTAAATTTAGTTGGACTAAGTGAATCCAAATTAAATTAGTTGTGCTGAAATGATGAAACAGTAGGATCCTAACCGGTGTAGCTCTAATCAACTTTAATATTCCCCATAAAATTTAAATAACCATAACCATAGGAAACATTTTATTTAAAATCAGGACTTGACATATTAAAAAACTTAAACTCACCACGATGAGGATCTTGGAGCTAGCATTGTGGGCAGCACGAACATGTTCAACAACAAAACATGTCTACACCAGCTAAACCATTCCTTAGAATAAAACAATAAGCCATAGGACTTTGAGGTTGTCCGCCTAGTGCAACATAAATCCTCAACAATTTGTTCAGCCTTTGTGCAGCTCTATTATACAATAGAACCACAAAATTGCTTTAAGATTCTGAGGTTGTCGTTCGTTATGAATTAAACCCTCACATCTTCCAAGCTATTTGTGTGATCGTCTAATATGAATGTAATCCCTGATTAATAAAATTGGTAGGATGAAAAATTTAAATATTTCTCCCCTAAAATGAAATCAAACCATAGGATAGCTTGGGAAGTTCTCCAAGGTTCTCCTTAGGATCTGTGACATCCTCTAGTCTCCTTTCTTTTGGATTCCAAAAATAAATGTTTCAAATTTGAGTCATTCCCCTTTCACACCTCTTTGTCAGATCTCATTGAAAAGTCCTATCCTTTGAACTTTTTGAAGACAATATCCTTTGATTTTTATCGACAGTTTTCTTAAGTAACTTCAGTTATCTAAGATGTAATTAACTATAAGAGCTTGCTGATACACCAAAATTATATCCATTTTTAGACCCATATTTTGTACCTATTTTTGATGATATTGCACTTTAATGAAATATTTTTTGATGTTTTCTAGCATGTTGTTGATTTTTAGGGCTTAAAGCAAAAAGAAAGAAAAAAGGATAAAATTTGAAGTCAGAATGACGTTTTTGAAGAAATGCTTAGCAGCGATAGTGCTGAGGGTAGCGTCGACGGTGCAAAACAAATTAACAAGGAGATTTTTTACTCAGTGTCGACGGCACCAGACTAGCGCCGATGACGTTAAAGGCGGTTCAGACCCCGTTTCTAGAAGGTTTGATGTATTTGGAAAGATTTGAAGAGTTTTTGGAGGCACCTCTTGGAGAACCGACCTTGGACTCTATTTGGGGTCGAATTTCATCAAAAAATGGGCTCCTCTATGTTTTTCACTGCTGTACTTTCATTTTTCTCACCACATCATTCCATTACACTTCCATATTGGAGTCAATTAGTGATTTTTTTAATATAGTTTAGAGTTTTTTGTGGTGAGATTTAGTGTGAAACTTTCTGTAAGAGTGTTAGAGAAGGAGAAAAGTGAAAGATATCTTTTTCCAGCAATTCTAAGGAAAGGCTACAAAGGATTTTCTTTGAGAAAGAGTTTTTAGATATGTATTATTTGTTTATTAGTGTTGTATGAACTTTANGAGGATCTTGGAGCTAGCATTGTGGGCAGCACGAACATGTTCAACAACAAAACATGTCTACACCAGCTAAACAATTCCTTAAAATTAAACAACAAGCCATAGGACTTTGAGGTTGTCCGCCTAGTGCAACATAAATCCTCAACCATTCGTTCAGCCTTTGTGCAGCTCTATTATACAATAGAAGCACAAAATTGCTTTAAGATTCTGAGGTTGTCGTTCGTTACGAATTAAACCCTCACATCTTCCAAGCTAATTGTGTGATCGTCTAACATGAATGTAATCCCTAATTAATAAAATTAGTAGGATGAAAAATTTAAATATTTCTCCCCTAAAATGAAATCAAACCATAGGATAGCTTGGGAAGTTCTTCAAGGTTCACCTTAGGATCTGTGACACCCTCTAGTCTCTTTTCTTTTGGATTCCAAAAATAAATGTTTCAAATTTGAGTCATTCCCCTTTCACACCTCTTTGTCAGATCTCATTGAAAAGTCCTATCCTTTGAACTTTTTGAAGACAATATCCTTTGATTTTTATCGACAGTTTTCTTAAGTAACTTCAGTTATCTAAGATGTAATTAACTATAAGAGCTTACTGATACACCAAAATTATATACATTTTTAGACCCATATTTTATACCTATTTTTGATGACATTGCACTTTAATGAAAGATTTTTTGATGTTTTCTAGCAGGTTGTTGATTTTTAGGGCTTAAAGCAAAAAGAAAGAAAAAAGGATAAAATTTGAAGTCAAAATGACGTTTTCGAAGAAATGCTCAATGGCGACAGAGCCGAGGGTAGCGTCGACGGTGCAGAACAAATTAACGCGGAGATGTTTTACTCAGTGTCGACGGCACCAAACTAGCGTCGATGACATTAAAGGCGGTTCAAACCCCGTTTTTAGAAGGTTTGATGTATTTGGAAGGATTTGAAGAGTTTTTAGAGGCACCTCTTGGAGAACCGACCTTGGGCTCTATTTGGGGTCGAATTTCATCAAAAAATGGGCTCCTCTATGTTTTTCACTACTGTACTTTCATTTTTCTCACCACATCATTCCATTACACTTCCATATTGGAGTCAATTAGTGATTTTTTTTATAGTTTAGAGTTTTTTGTGGTGACGTTTAGTGTGAAACTTTCTGTAAGAGTGTTAGAGAAGGAGAAAAGTGAGAGATATCTTTTTCCAGCATTTCTAAGGAAAGGCTACAAAGGATTTGCTTTGAGAAAGAGTTTTTAGATATGTACTATTTGTTTATTAGTGTTGTATGAATTTTCTTTTATATATGAAATTTATTTTTGTTATTTCTTTCTCATGAAGTCTGAGTAGTTCTATCTATCTTTCTCCCTACTCTGAGATATGGTGAAATGAAGAGATAATATGAATGTACCAATATTAAATTGTAAAATAAAGTGTGATGATTTCTTAACTCTGAACTTAATTTACATTTTGATCTAGCCAATTGAATTGCTAAAATGTGTTGTTAAACCTATGATCTAGGAAATAAAGTATGAGTTCTACAACAAAGTAAGGATCACATTTAATTCCATGTTGGAGAACATCGTTTATGGAATTAAGTGCAAATAAATTGGGAAATATTCTTTGTTGGGTGTAGAATTGGAGAACCTTTAGTGTGACAGACTAAAATCTTCAATTAATTCTTAGTATTCAAAAATTGAAGCGAGAGCTAGCCTTCAAGTGAAGGGAAGTGGGAGCTCTGGACTGGGAGCCGGTATCCTCCTAGCTTAGCCACAGATTTAGGGACTAAACCCTGAGATTGGCCAATGATTTTTGATGCACTGTATTTGGGTAGAGAATTAAAATGCTCCTATTTGGCATAATACATATTATGAACATTTATCTCATCTCATTTTACCATAGCCTCGTAGTAGTGGGAAGGATGCTTTCCATATAGGAATCTTCGTTACATAAACATAGTTAATAGATTACTATTTAAAGTTTTAAATTTTGCATTTTTTATTTGATAATAGTTTAGAAATTTAATTTTGATTACATCTCAATAATTGAAATTACTGACAGTGATTTCAATAGACTTTCTGTAAATTTCCTAGCAAATTTGTCATTTCCAAGTTAAACCTTCCCCGTAAGATCAATACTTGGGGCTTAAATAGAAAATCCATTATTACTTGACAATGATATGTATACTTACGTAGAATCTGAATATTAATTGATTAACTTTAATTAAATTTTACACAATCTACAGCAACAAAAAAGTTGGATCAAGTCTTTGGCGCCATTGCCGGGGAAGATAACGGTTGAACTAAATAGTTTTGATAAATTAGAAAATTTAGATATAATATATATACCATAAAAATTCTTATTATTAATAAAAAATATATAAAATAATTTAAAAATAAAAAATCCAAAAAGAAATACTTTTTAAAGTGCTTTACTTTTCTTGCGTTATTTGTTTATGCGAAATATTGGATCTGAAGGTTTAGTACGTTACGATTGAAAATTAGAACGTAATATTAGAAAAAATTTGAAAACAACAAAAAGAAATTAAAAACTTATAGGAAATGGAAAATAACTTAGATAATCCAAAAAATTAAAATCGACAAAGACCTTTAAAAGATTATGCAAATCCGACAGTAGATGAACTTCACTTGATAATTCAAAATCTTGATGTTGTTGCTAATTCATTTGAGGTTAAACCTGCTATTATCTAAATGGTACAAAATAATCAGTTTTGAGGATCACCTATTGAAGATCCTAACTTGCATCTTGCTAGTTTTCTTGAAATGTGTGCTACACTTAAATATAACGGACTCTCTAATGATGTTGTTAGGCCTAGACTTTTTCCTTTTTTGTTAAGGGATAAATCCAAGGCTTAGTTTAATTCATTAGCACCTGGATCTATTAGAACTTGGGGATAACTATTACAAAAATTCTTGGCTAAATATTTTCCACCCTCGAAAACCGCTAAGCTTAGAAATGATATTCCATCTTTCTATCAGTTTGAAGAGGAATCGATATATGAAGCCTAGGAAAGATTTAAAAAACTTCTTAGGAAATGTCCACATCATGCTTTAACTATATTGGTTAATAATTTAAACATTTTACAATGGATTAGTAGGATCACTGAGATCTATTATAGATACTATTGCGGGTGGGTCATTAATGTCAAAACCNTAACTAAGAGTTTCCTCCTATAAAGCGCTTGATTTAACGTCATCAGCCTGACCTATTCAGGTTTTTTCAGGTTGACTGATCATTAAAACTTCTTTAAAATTTGGTCATTTACCCTAAAAATATGGTTTTAATCTATGTTCATTTAATTTAAATCTATATCCAGTCTTCTGATCTTCAATTTCAACAGCTCGGTAAGTATAAACTTGAGTCACAGTAAAGGGTCCAAACCAACAAGACTTCAATTTCCCAGAGAATAACCTCAACCTAGTATTGTAGAGCAAAACTTCTTGTCCTAGTTCAAATTTCTTCTGGTTAATCTTTCGATCAAGTAATAACTTTAGTTTCTCTTTATAAATTCTATCGTTATCATAAGATTCATTTCTTAGGTCTTCCAATTCATTTAATTATAACAATCTCGTCTTACCAACATCTTTCAAATTATAATTGGATTTTTTAATCGCCCAATATGCTTTATGCTCCAATTCTACTGGTTAGTGACAAGTTTTTTCAAAAATCAGTCTGTAAGGAGTCATTCCAATAGGAGTTTTATAAGCAGTCTTGTAAGCCCATAATGCGGTATCCGGTCTAGTGGACCAATCCACTCTACTAGGGTTTACAGTCTTTTCAAGTATTTGTTTAATCTCT
>JXCR01139050.1:48272-58770 GCA_002079205.1 Phalaenopsis hybrid cultivar | reverse complement strand
AATAAAATAAGTTAAAATTTACTTTAATAAATTCTTTGTTTTGTTCTTGTTCATGCTAAGTTTCAGCCCACTGACATTTTTCCTGTCATCTACAGAAAAATGTCAGGATAGGGGCCAATCTTTGCTTTCAAGGATGGCTGGAGCCTCACACTAAATGAGGAGATGGCGCCGCAGGCGGTACCATAGACTTCAACATGGATTTTGACCAGGTTGACATGGGCTATGAAGGTCCTCTCATGAATGTAGTCAGCTGCTGGGAGAAAGAGGGACTGCCTTCACTGCTGAGGGTGACCGCCAAAGAAAATGTATCACACAAAGGCAATAACGTGATAACAAAGCAAGATCCGATGGAAGGGCCCAGTCGTCTGCCCTCCATGGTAGCTACACCAGCTTGAGGCCTAGTGGCCGCCAAGAACAAGAGACTGCAAAATACTTCGCTTCGCAGGACACAACACACTAATGGGTTCACTAGTTGTTTTCCCATTGTTGATTTGTAGAAGAATTGTTATTCCAGTAGAAATTTTTATAATAGTTTGAATAATGGTTGTTGGGTCAATTAATAGCATTTAAAGTCTCATATGAAGGTTGAACATTCACAAATTGCCNGCAGGACACAACACACTAATGGGTTCACTAGTTGTTTTCCCATTGTTGATTTGTAGAAGAATTGTTATTCCAATAGAAATTATTATAATAGTTTGAATAATGGTTGTTGGGTTTATTAATAGCATTTAAAGTCTCATATGAAGGTTGAACATTCACAAATTGCTCATATGATTTCTCTTCCATCATAGGAGGTGTTGAAGAATAATTCATCCCATAATGATCTAATTTCTTGGATATTGCAGCAATCTGCGAAGCTAACATAGATATTGCATCAGAATCATGGATACTCGCTACTCTTTTAGAATTTACCCNTTGATATTGCAGCAATCTGCGAAGCTAACATAGATATTGCATCAGAATCATGGATACTAGCTATCTTTTAGANGGGTCATTAATGTCAAAACCTTTTGATGAAGCATATTCTTTATTTGAAGAAATGACTACTAACAATTTTCAATGGCCCTCTGAAAGGTTAAATCCTAAGAGAGTAGCTAGTATTCATGATTCTAATGCAATTTTTATTTTGGCATCTCAAATTGCTGCTATTTCAAAAAGATTGATCAAATGGGAATGAATTATTCTCAAGAACCCCCATTAGAGGAGAATTCACTAGGACAGATTATTGATACTCAATCATCTTATGAAACTTTAAATGCTATAAATAACCAAAAAAATAATCCCTATTCTAACTGTTTTAACCCTAGTTGGAAAAGTCACCCTATTTTTAATTAGAATAATTATAATAATTCAGTGAATCTATCTGGAAATCTGAACAATCAACGAAATCCTAATTTTCTACCTTATATCCTCCGGGATTTAACTCCAACCCTAAACCACAAGTTAAGGAAAAGAAGTTGACGATGAAAGAAGTAATGTTGAATATGAGAAATCAAATATATAATTAAGGGGCTGCTATTATTAATATTAAAAATCAATTAGGACATATTGCTACTGTACTTAATAATAAACCTTCTCGAATTTTTCCAAATACTATGGAACTTAATCCAAAAGATCAAAATAAAGAACAAATGAAAGCTATTCAATTACAAAGAGGAAAAGAAGTTGAAACAAGGATCCAAAAAGAAACTGAAGTTGATGAAGAAAAGGAAGAAATGGAAAATGATCAACAGGAAAATGAACAAACGTAGAACCCTATAGAAAAACCATTACCTCTATTTCCTCAAAGACTGAAACAGAAGAATAAAGATAAAAAATTTACAAACCTTTTGTAAATACTTAAGAATTTAACGATAAATATTCCTTTTGTTGAAACTTTGGAACAAATGCCAAGTTATGTTAAATTTATGAAGGAAGTAGTAAACAAAAAAAAAGAAGTTTACAGATCATGAGAACGTTGCACTTAGTAAAGAGTGTAGTGCTATTATTCAGAAAAAGCTTTTGGAAAATTTAAGAGATCCTGGTAGTTTTACTATACCTTGTGCAATTGAAGAAAAGTTTTACGGAAAAGCTTTGTGTGATTTAGGAGCGAGTATCAATCTTATGCTTTTATCAAATTTTAAATGTTTAGATTTAGGAGAAATTTCCTCTACTACTGTAACTCTTCAGTTAGCTGATCTATCAATAACTTATCCAAAATGAGTTATAGAAGATGTGCTAGTAAAAGTTGATAATTTTTTTTTCCGTGTATAATTTATAGTATTGGATATGGAGGAAGTTAAGAGATTCCCATTATTTTAGGGAGACCATTTCTCGCAACAGGGAAAGCTGTAGTAGATGTGCAAAAAGGAGAATTCATGTTGAGAGTTAATGATTAAGAAGTGAAATTTAATATAACAAAAGCTATGAAATATCTTGCAATAGAAAAAGATAATGAATGTTTCAGGATGGAAGTAGTTGATTATCTAAGTAACGAACAATTTAAGAATGATTTCAAAGATAAATTAAAGTAAGGAGAAATTTTTTATACTTAAAATGAAGTAAAAGAAGAAGATTTAGATTATAATTAGGGCAAATTTGAAGCATTAGACTTGTTGTAAAATGATAGTGAAACTCTTATTCCTTCAAGTATTAAACCACCTGAACTTGAATTGAAGATATTACCTGCCCATTTAAAATATGTACTTTTAGGAGAGTCATCTACATTGCCTATTATTATATCTTCGGAGTTAACTGAAATTCAGGAACAAAATTTGATAGAGATTTTGAAAAATTATAAAAAGGCTTTTGGATGGACTTTAGCAGATATTAAAGGAGTTATTCCTTTAGTTTGTATGCACATAATTTTAGTAGATGAACAGTATGAACCTAAAGCAGATCCTCAGAGAAGACTAAACCCAATAATGAAAGAAGTTGTTAAAAAAGAGATTATAAAGTGGTTAGATGTTGGAAATATATATCCTAATTCAGATAGTGCTTGGGTAAGCCCAATTCACTATGTTCCAAAGAAAGGAGTGACTGTTGAAGAAAAAGAGAAAAATGAATAAATACCAATAAGACAAGTAACTTGTTGGTGAATTTGTATTGATTATAGAAAACTAAAGATGGCCACCAGAAAAGATCACTTTCCTTTGCCCTTTATAGATTAAATATTGGATAGATTGGCTGGGAGCAAATATTATTGCTTTTTAGATGGATATACACAAAATTCATTGATCTGTGCAGGAGTAAAATTTATCCATCTACCTCACACATAAACAACTCCCTGGTTGATTCCATGTAAATTTACATAAAATTCTTTCACTACAGGAACAACCACGGTTGCGGTAGTATAGCACAACACTTCCCATCTTTTCCACACTATCATCTCTTCAATTGCTGTTGAGGGATTATTTAATCTATGATTTACGAATCCTTGTTCCTCGATTAATATTTTCTTCGTCAGTAACTTGTTGAAGATTGGTTGTGCTTCCACACTAATGAACTTTCTCCAGTTGAACACTTGCATTCTAGGATTATCAGGGGAATTGGACGCCATAGGAATGAATTTGGTGGAGTTTCACTTCATTTTTTGGGGAAATATGAACTTAGGAATCGAATTTAGGAGTTTAAAAGGGGTAACTCCTGACCAAAAATTGCCAAAAACCGCTATTCAAACTCCAAAAATCGTCATCCCGTCGGTCTCGCCGTCGGGGGCATCGAGGGCACCGTCGGTGAGCCTTCTATTTTTAATTGTCTGGACTCTCAGGAAAAACCCTCCGTCGGCAGTGTTGATGGCGCCATCAGCGCCCATGACAAAAATTGCACAGTTTCACTCTGGTCTGAATGCGTTCCAATTTTTCTCTATGAATCCAATTTTTATAATGATTCAAGGGTAAATAAGAGTAGTAGAGCTCAATACTACCACAAACTATCGATAATTTTTAATAAAAACTACTATAATCGCAATAAAAATAAAGATAATTATGGGTTTCCTCCTACAAAGCGCTTGATTTAACGTCATCAGCCTGACCTATTCAGGTTTTTTCAGGTTGACTGATCATTAAAACTTCTTTAAAATTTGGTCATTTACCCTAAAAATATGGTTTTAATCTGTGTTCATTTAATTTAAATCTATATCCAATCTTCTGATCTTCAATTTCAACAGCTCCGTAAGTATAAACTTGAGTCACAGTAAAGGGTCAAAACCAACAAAACATCAATTTCCCAGAGAATAACCTCAACCTAGTATTGTAAAGCAAAACTTCTTGTCCTAGTTCAAATTTCTTCTGGTTAATCTTCCGATCAAGTAATAACTTTAGTTTCTCTTTATAAATTCTATCGTTATCATAAGATTCATTTCTTAGGTCTTCCAATTCATTTAATTATAACAATCTTGTCTTACCACATCTTTCAAATTATAATTGGATTTTTTAATCGCCCAATATGCTTTATGCTCCAATTCTACTAGTTAGTGACAAGTCTTTTCAAAAATCAGTCTATAAGGAGTCATTCCAATAGGAGTTTTATAAGCAGTCTTGTAAGCCCATAATGCGGTATCCGGTCTAGTGGACCAATCCACTCTACTAGGGTTTACAGTCTTTTCAAGTATTTGTTTAATCTCTATATTAGAAACTTTAGCTAAACCACTGGTTTGAGGATGATATACAGTAGATATTCTATGAATAATATTAAACTTTTCTATCAATCTCTGAATGTATTTATTCTTAAAATGGAATCCTCCATCAGTGATAATCATTCTAGGCATTCCATATCTAGTGAAAGTATTTTTCATTAAAAATCTTGAAACACTTTTCACATCACAACGAGGTAAAGCTTGTGCTTTAATCCACCTAGAAATGTATTCTACTGCAATTAATATGTATAAGTTCTCAAATGAAGGAATAAATGCTCCCATGAAATCTAATCCCCAAACATCAAAGATCTCAACTTCTAATATGAAATTTAGAGGCATTTCATTTCTTCTAGATATATTGCCTACTTGTTGACATCGATCATAAGTTTTTATGTATCTATAAACATCTCTAAAGATAGTAGGCAAATAAAATCCAGCTTATAAAATTATATAAGAAAATTTATCAATCCCAAAATGTCCTTCAAATTAAGAATCATGACATTTTTGAATGATTAGCTCTATTTCTTCATAAGGTACACATCTCCTCATAATAAGATCCTTGCATTGTTTATATAAATAAGGCTCATCTCAAAAATATGTTTTTGCATCCTGAATGAATTTTCTTTGTTATTGCAGTGTCAGCATAGGTGGCAAAATATCACTTAAAATATAGTTAACAATATCAGCATACCATGATACTTTCCACTCATTAATATTATAAAGTTTTTCATCAGGGAAACTGTCTGTAATTTTATTGTTGGTGTCAGATAAATCATGGTTTTCTAATCTTGACAGATGACCAGCAATTTGATTATCAGTTCCCTTTTTATCAATAACCACAAGATCAAATTCTTGCATCAAAAGTATCCATCTAATTAACCTTGGTTTGGCATCCTTCTTTCGCATCAGATATTTAATAGCAAAGTGATCTGTGTGCAGAACACAATTAACTCCAATTAAATAAGATCTAAATTTTTCTAAAGCATACACAATGGCCAGTAACTCTTCTTCAGTAACAGTATAGTTAATTTGTGCATCATTAAGAGTTTTACAAGCGTAGTATATAACTTTAAAAATCTTTTCATACATTTGTCCAAGAATAGTTCTAATAGCATAATCACTAGCATCATTCATCAATTCAAATGGTTTCAACCAGTTAGGTGAAACTATAATAGGGTTTGTGATTAATTTTTTCTTTAATAACTCAAAGGCATTTAAACAACTTTCAGTAAATTCAAATTTCTTGTCATTTTCTAAAAGTTGGCATAGAGGTTTAGTAATTTTAAAAAAATCTTTAATAAAACACCTGTAAAAACCAACATGTCCAAGAAAACTCCTAACCTATCTTACATCAGTTNAAAGGCATTTAAACAACTTTCAGTAAATTCAAATTTCTTGTCATTTTCTAAAAGTTGGCATAGAGGTTTAGTGATTTTTAAAAAAATCTTTAATAAAACGCCTGTAAAAACCAACATGTCCAAGAAAACTCCTAACCTATCTTACATTAGTTGGAGGTGTCAGTTTAGATAAAACTTTAATTTTTGCAGGGTCTGCTTCCATATCATCTTTCAAAATTTTATANTGGAGGTGTTAGTTTAGATATAACTTTAATTTTTGCAGGGTCTGCTTCCATATCATCTTCCGAAATTTTATGCCCTAACACATACTTTTAGTGGCTAGACAATATTTTCAACTCAAGCTCAGGTGGTTTTATAATTGATGGAAATAGATTCTTATCATCATTTTATGTAACATCTAGAATCTCAAATCTTTCCTGAACATAATCTAATTCTTCATTTCCTAATTCGTCCAAAATAACTTCATCACTATCTTCAAATTGTTCTTTATATTCAAAATATTCTTTAAAATGTTCATTCAATAGATGTTCGCTAATTTCCATGCAAAAACATTCATTTTCTCTTTCAACAGTGGGGTATGTCATAGATTTCACAATGTTAAAAGTCACTTCTTGATCGTTAACTTGANTTCATTCAATAGATGTTCGCTAATTTCCATGCAAAAACATTCATTATCTCTTTCAACAGTGGGGTATGTCATAGATTTTGCAATGTTAAAAGTCACTTCTTGCTCGTTAACTTGCATCATTAATTCTCCTTTTTAAACATCTATCATAGTTTTCCCAGTAGCTAAAAATGATCTCCCTATTTTATCTTCCTCCATATCTAAAACAATGAAATCCACAGGAAAGATAAATTTATCCACTTTTATTATCTATCATAGCTTTTCCAGTAGCTAAAAATGGTCTCCCTAAAATGATAGGTATTCCTTTATATTCCTCATATCTATCATAGCTTTTCCAGTAGCTAAAAATGGTCTCCCTAAAATGATAGGTATCTCTTTATCTTCCTCCATATCCCAGTAGCTAAAAATGTTCTCCCTAAAATTATAGGTATTTCTTTATCTTCCTCCATATCTAAAGTGAAATCCACAGGAAAGATAAATTTATCAACTTTTACTAACACATCTTCTATAACTCCCTTAAAGCTAAAAAAGGTCTCCCTAAAATTATAGGTATTTCTTTATCTTCCTCCATATCAAAAATAATAGAAAAGTAATTGAATGATCTGCTAACTGAAGAGTTACAAAAGTAGGTGAAACAGCTATGTAACTGAATGATCTACTAACTGTAGAGTTACAGAAGTAGGTGAGACTTCTCCTAATTCTAATCTTTTGAAAATTGATAGAGGCATAAGATTAATGTTGGCTCCCAAATCACATAAAGCTCTTGCGTAAAATTTTTCACCGATAGCACACGGTATAGTAAAACTGCTAGGATCTTTTAATTTTTTAGGAAGCTTTTTCTGAATAATTGCACTACACTCTTTGCTAAGTGCAACAATTTCATTATCAGTGAACTTCCTTTTCTTGTTCAGAATATCTTTCATAAATTTCACATAATTGGGCATTTGCTCTAAAGCTTCTACGAAGGGAATATTTACCGTTAACTTCTTAAGAATTTCTAAAAACTTGAAAAACTGTTTATTCTATTTGTGTTTCTTAATTCTTTAAGGAAACAATGGTGGAGGTTTCTCCACAGTAATTTTCATTTGTGTAAGTGGATATTCTAAATCTGGGTACTCATGATCCTTTTCTTTTTCTATATCCACTTTTTCTTTTTCAATTTTTGTTTCTTTTTGTACTCTTGTATCCAATTCTTTTCCACTTCATAATTGTATCACTTTTATTTGTTCTTTTCCTTGATCTTTAAGATTTGGTTCCACGGTATTAGGAAAACTTCATAATGTTTGGTTACTAAGCACAGTAGCGATATGCCCTAATTGATTTTCAATATTCTTAATAGCAGTTCCTTGATTTTGAAAATTGTTGGTAGTCATCTCTTCTATTTACGAATAAGCCTCATCAATCNCAAGTAAAAATTTTCTAATAATCCTAATTTGTCTGTTACTCTAATTATGATTCTTGTTTACTCCCCGACAACTGCACCAAAAACTTAATAACAGTTACAGATTCGATAAAGATGTATGTATAAAATATTCAATAATTGTGCAAAGTCTCACTTATCAACGCAAGTATACGTATCGCTCAAGTAATATAGGGCTCTAATGGAGTCTTACAGATCGATCCCACGAAGAGTAATATTAAACCTACGAACTAAGATTTTAGAAAAGCAATACTTAATCACAATAATAGAATTCAAATTGCTTATCTGTCACTAATAGGCAATTGAAATAAATATGTAATTTTAATAAATATTAAATAACTAATTATACTAATAAGGTTTTTAGTGTGATATTCAATATATAAGAAAGTATACTTCTCCTTGCCAAGAAATCGTAGTGAATGGATAAAGTGAATCAGTTCTAGTTGTATTGTGCCAAATAGGAGCGTACCTATTATTTACCCTTTTNTTCTCCTTGCCAAGAAATTGTAGTGAATGGATAAAGTGAATCAGTTCTAGTTGTATTGTGCCAAATAGGAGCGTACCTATCATTTACCCTTTTGTCCAGGCATAAAGAGCATNTTTGTCCAGGCATAAAGAACATTGAATAATCCTATGCTTGTTTACTGAATCTGCGGCTAGGCTGGGAGGATATTGGCTCTCACTTCGGAGCTCCCACATTCCCCTCGCCTAAGGGCTAATATCTACACTATAGCACCCAAACGATAGGATTGAATTGGAGATTTTAGTCTGTCACTCTAAAATCTCCAATTCTACGCTCGATATNAAAACTTGAAAAACTGTTTATTCTATTTGTGTTTCTTAATTCTTTAAGGAAACAATGGTGGAGGTTTCTCCATAGTAAATTTCATTTGTGTAAGTGGATATTCTAAATCTGGGTACTCATGATCCTTTTCTTTTTCTATATCCACTTTTTCTTTTTCAGTTTCCGTTTCTTTTCGTACTCTTGTATCCAATTCTTTTCCACTTCATATTTGTATGACTTTTATTTGTTCTTTTCCTTGATCTTTAAGATTTGGTTCCACGGTATTAGGAAAACTTCATAATGTTCGGTTACTAAGCACAGTAGCGATATGCCCTAATTGATTTTCAATATTCTTAATAGCAGTTCCTTGATTTTGAAAATTGTTAGTAGTCATCTCTTCTATTAACGAATAAGCCTCATCAATAGNTTCTAATTCTGAATCATAGGGTATAAGATTTTTAGGTCCAAATTTACGCATACAATTTGAAATCAANCCTCAAATTTGATTATTTTGTACCATTTGGATAATAACAGGTTTAAACTCAAATGAATTAGCAGCTACATCATGATTTTGGTTAGATAATTGAATTTCATCTACCGTAGGATTTGGATAATCTCGTAGGGGTCTAGATTGGTGATCAATTTCTGTTCCTTGATTATTCATCTTGTTTTCCATCGTATCAGAATTTCTAGGTTCTCTTCTCATTCTTCTAATTTTTCTAACAATGCATTCTAATTCTGAATCATAGGGTATAAGATTTTTAGGTCCAAATTTACGCATACAATTTGAAATCAATACACAAAAAATAGTTAACTAAATATGAAAATAAGTTGCAATTCAAGTAAAAATTTTCTAATAATCCTAGTTTGTCTGTTACTCTAATTATGATTCTTGTTTACTCCCCGGCAACGGCGCCAAAAACTTGACAACCACTCTATATATGCTTAAAAATATAAGTATTTAGTACTGCTGCTAAAAGAATTAATTCCTCTACAACTGCACCAAAAACTTAATAACAGTTACAGATTCGATAAAGATGTATGTATAAAATATTCAATAATTGTAAAGTCTCACTTATCAACACAAGTATACGTATCGCTCAAGTAATATAGGGCTCTAATGGAGTCCTACAGATCGATCCCACGGGGAGTAATATTAGACCCACGAACTAAGATTTTAGAAAAGCAATACTTAATCGCAATAATAGAATTCAAATTGCTTATCGGTCACTAATAGGCAATTGAAATAAATATGTAATTTTAATAAATATTAAATAACTAATTATACTAATAAGGTTTTTAGTGTGATATTCAATTTATAAGAAACCATACTTCTCCTTGCCAAGAAATTGTAGTGAATGGATAAAGTGAATCAGTTCTAGTTGTATTGTGCCAAATAGGAGCGTACCTATCATTTACCCTTTTGTCCAGGCATAAAGAGCATTGAATAATCCTATGCTTGTTTACTGAATCTGCGGCTAGGCTGGGAGGATACTGGCTCTCACTTTGGAGCTCCCACATTCCCCTCGCCTAAGGGCTAATATCTACACTATAGCACCCAAACGATAGGATTGAATTGGAGATTTTAGTCTGTCACTCTAAAATCTCCAATTCTACGCTCGATATTTTTATTTCCCTATTTATTTGCACCCAACTTCCAAGGGATTTGACCTCCCTGAATCTTTGATGTAAT
>JXCR01139050.1:34468-46859 GCA_002079205.1 Phalaenopsis hybrid cultivar | reverse complement strand
TTTTTACAAGATATGGAATGCAGAGAGTAATCATTACTGATGGAGGATCTCATTTCAGGAATAAGATAATCAAAAAATTAATCAAGAAATATGATATAATGCTTAGATTCTCTACTGCTTATCATCCTCAAACTAGTGGTCTAGCAGAAATATCGAATCATGAAATTAAATGCATTTTAGAAAAAAATTGTAAATCCTTATAAATTGGATTATTCTGCTAGACTAGATACTGCATTATGGGCATACAAAACTGCTGATAAAACTCATATATGAATGTCCCCGTATAGATTGATTTTTGGAAAAACATGTCATTTATTAGTAGAATTGGAACATAAAGCATTTTGGGCTATTAAATAATTTAATTTTAATTTAATGGATGTTGGTGGAAAAAAGTTTTTGCAACTCAATGAACTTGAGGAGATTAGAAATGAAGCATATGATAATGTGAAAATCTATAAAGACAAACTGAAAACATGGCATGATCGGAAGATTGTTAAGAATAAATTTGAACCTGGACAAGAAGTTCTACTATATAATACAAGATTGAGATTGTTTTCAGGAAAACTAAAATCTAGATGGTTAGGACCATTTAAAGTGATTAAATTCTGTCATTATGGAACTGTTGTTATTAAAGATCCTAACATTGGAAAGATATTTAAATTTAATGGGTATCATTTGAAACATTATTATTAAGGGCACATACCTCAATTTAAAGAAGTTTTAATGTTAAGTCAACCCAACTAAACAAACGGTATGTCGGGCTAATGACGTTAAACCAAACGCTTTGTGGGAGACAACCCATACTTATATTGCTATGTATTACTATTTAGTTTGTTAAGTGTCTTATATATTAGTAGATAATAATCCTACACAATTGCATTTATTATAAATTATGTCAAATATTGGTATTTGAGAAAATTTGGAATCGAATTGAATAAAAAAAAGGAAAATCACAATTTTGGCCACTGGCACCGACGACAGCAGAATGGGCGCCGACGGCGTCCTAGATAACGGACATCAGTGTCGGCAGCACCAATCGAGAACGCCAATAATGTCGAGTGCGGTTGGACGGTTGTAGATGACTTTTGAAAGGTTTTGGTGCAATTTCACTTCATAATAACCTTTGAGATGAGTTTAAAAAGGCCTAGAAAAATTCTTGGATTCCTAGTAACTTCCTTTTTTGGATTCCATGGCTTCTAATTCCAGAAATACCTTGAGGTATGGAGTTTTCAACAAAAGAAAGTTTATTAGTTTTGGCACGCAATGATTATACAATAAAGTTATTATGAAGAAGAGATTGATCAAGGAAAGAGGATTTCNATGCTTAGATTCTCTACTGCTTATCATCCTCAAACTAGTGGTCTAGCAAAAATATCGAATCATGAAATTAAATGCATTTTACAAAAAAATTGTAAATCCTTATAAATTGGATTGGTCTGCTAGACTAGATACTGCATTATGGGCATACAGAACTGCTGATAAAACTCATATATGAATGTCCCCGTATAGATTGATTTTTGGAAAAACATCTCATTTATTAGTAGAATTGGAACATAAAGCATTTTGGGCTATTAAATAATTTAGATTTAATTTAATGGATGTTGGTGGAAAAATGTTTTTGCAACTCAATGAACTTGAGGAGATTAGAAATGAAGCATATGATAGAGTGAAAATCTATAAAGACAAACTGAAAACATGGCATGATCGGAAGATTCTTAAGAATAAATTTGAACCTGGACAAGAAGTTCTACTATATAATACAAGATTGAGATTGTTTTCAAGAAAACTAAAATCTAGATGGTTAGGACCATTTAAAGTGATTAAATTCTATCATTATGGAATTGTTGTTATTAAAGATCCTAACATTGGAAAGATATTTAAATTTAATGGGCATCGTTTGAAACATTATTATGAAGGACACATACCTCAATTTAAAGAAGTTTTAATGTTAAGTCAACCCAACTAAACAAACGGTATGTCAGGCTAATGACGTTAAACCAAACGCTTTGTGGGAGACAAACCATACTTATATTGCTATTTATTACTATTTAGTTTGTTAAGTGTCTTATATATTAGTATATAATAATCCTACACAATTGCATTTATTATAAATTATGTCAAATATTGGTATTTGAGAAATTTGGAATCGAATTGAATAAAAAAAAGGAAAATCACAATTTTGGCCACTGGCACCGACGACAGCAGAATGGGTGCCAACGGCGTCCTAGATAACGGACATCAGTGTCGGCAGCACCAATCGGGAACGCCAATAATGTCGAGTGCGGTTGGACGGTTGTAGACGACTTTTGAAAGGTTTTGGTGCAATTTCACTTCATAATAACCTTTGAGATGAGTTTAAAAAGGCCTAGAAAAATTCTTGGATTCCTAGTAACTTCCTTTTTTTGGATTCCATGGCTTCCAATTCCAGAAATACCTTGAGGTATGGAGTTTTCAACAAAAGAAAGTTTATTAGTTTTGGCACGCAATGATTATACAATAAAGTTATTATGAAGAAGAGATTGATCAAGGAAAGAGGATTTGTTAATCACGGAGTGATCAATCCTACTGGTCCAATTGATAAAATCATTCTACAAAGGCGTTGGGAAGTTCTATGTTACACTACGTCTGCGGTTGTCATACCTGTGGTGAAAGAGTTTTATGCAAACTTACTTGAAATTACTCAAGTTGTTGTCTTCGTATGAGGTAAGGTTGTACCATTTACTCCTGCAAGGAATAATGAATTATATATGATAGATAACATTCTAATCTGTCATTATACAAATTTCATTCCTACACGAGATTTTATGCAAGACGTGTACAATCTTCTGATGGATGAAAGTGATATGTGGGACATACGAGATGAAGGACATGTTAGTTTCTCCACTTCATTACTTAATCCAATTTCGAAGCAATTGTATTCATGTATTGCTGTAAAATTACGCCCTACTATGAAAATTAGTAAAGTTACCAAAGAATTTGTTATTTTAAATTACTACATTCAAATGGAAAACCACATTGATATATCGGCTATTATATTTAAATCAATTATGGGTATCCTTACTAATGGACCAATTTATGGACTTGGGCATCCATCTAGCATCTTTTTTATTTGCATTCAAGCCCAAGTTTCATATGAAAGATAGGAAAAGACTTTATTACCTTGGGAGCCCATGAATCCTATATATGAGAATTAATATGGAAATGGAAATGAAATATTATAAGCCATCATAGATCAATCTTCACATGCTTCAACTCCATTAATACCACCAACAATTGGAAGTTCGCTTGCTTTGGAAAAGAAATTGAAGAAAATTGAAAGGGAACTTCAGTGTATTATGAATGCAGTAGGAGATCTTAAATACCATTTTGACCAANTGGAAAAGAAATTGAAGAAAATTGAAAGGGAACTTCAGTGTATTATGAATGCAGTAGGAGATCTTAAATACCGTTTTGACCAACTAGATTGGAGAATGAAAGAAAATTTTGATCTCACTGAAACTTTTGAAGCAGAATTAGTTCGGATGTTTAAGGAAAAAGGGTGGATCAAATAAAATTCAACAGATCAATTCCCGTACCCATCCTTCTACAACTTATATGTTCATTACCAATCTATAGGAGATATCAGAGGAGGAGAAAGCACTAAAAAAGAGGTGTAATAATTGAAGTCTTAAATTCTCTATTTATTTTTAGAACATTATATATATTTAGTGTATTGTGTGGATTTAATTTGGTTTGGTTTGTTTTTTGCTTTAGAATTCTGAATTTTTATTGCGTTNTGTTCATTACCAATCTATAGGAGATATCAGAGGAGGAGAAAGCACTAAAAAAGAGGTGTAATAATTGAAGTCCTAAATTCTCTATTTATTTTTAGAACATTATATATTTTTAGTGTAATTGTGTGGATTTAATTTGGTTTGGTTTGCTTTTTGCTTTAGAATTCTGAATTTTTATTGCGTTTATAGTTTTGTGACAGCGTTTAGTGTTGTGGCTTGATTTTGACGCTGATTTATAATTAGTTTGTTTAATATGTGTGATTGCGTAATTAAAAATTGTGTTTGTCAAATTATACTTTCATATATAAGAGTTAGTTTATTGGTGTTTATGAAGTTTTTTGTGAAATATTGTTAGATAAGAATTTGTGTTTAAAAAACTAAAAATTTTTGGAGTAAGTTGATAGGAAATTAAATNAAATTATACTTTCATATATAAGAGTTAGTTTATTGGTGTTTATGAAGTTTTTTGTGAAATATTGTTAGATAAAAATTTGTGTTTAAAAAACTAAAAATTTTTGGAGTAAGTTGAAAGGAAATTAAAAATTAAACAAGACAAAATATGAAATGTTTTTGGCCTTCAGCGCCAACGGCACTGGAATCGACACCGACAGCGCCCTTGACCCGACAGCAGATTTTAACGCCTAAAAATTTGCAATTTTTACTGTGGCCACCATTTTTATGCTTAATTCATCCTTAACCCCCGGCTTGGGCGACTATGGCTTGATTTTGGTCGGATTTGAGGAAATTTTGTGGCAAAAAGACTTTGGATTTCATCTTCGTTAGGTATGAGCTACACTTTAAACGAAAATTTTTTTATTTTCACCAAGGATTAATCTANCCCGACAGCAGATTTTAACCCCTAAAAATTTGCAATTTTTACTGTGGCCACCATTTTTATGCTTAATTCATCCTCAACCCTCGGTTTGGGCGGCTAGGGCTTGATTTTGGTCGGATTTGAGGCAATTTTGTGGCAGAAAGACTTTGGATTTCATCTTCGTTAGGTATGAGCTACACTTTAAACGAAAATTTTTTTATTTTCACCAAGGATTAATCTAACGTTGCATGGATCCAAAAATATGGAACTTTTTTGAGAAATTTTTTAGAAAATCCTCTGGTGATGAACTCTTATTTAGTGATTTGAAGTTTTAAATGTTTTACATTTTGATTTTTGAAATTTTAGAATTTTTTCAGATTTTTCAAAATTTTCTAGATTTCTTATGGCACCTAGATCGAGCAAAAGGAAAGTAGAATCTGACGATCAGAGATTCGTTAGNTTCAGATTTTTCAAAATTTTCTAGATTTCTTATGGCACCTAGATCGAGCAAAAGGAAAGTAGAATATGACGATCAGAGATTCGTTATCTCTAGAACCAGTGCTCGATTTCATAGCATTTCTGAAAATAAGAAAGTAATTCAGGACCAAAGTTTTAAAAATCTAGGAGGAGAAGTTGAATGTTTGATTATTGCTCGACAGTGAGAAAATTTTTGTTATTTTTTTGTCGATGCGATAGGNAGCACCTGCAGTATTTTCAAAATTTATGTTCAAAAATCAGAATCTCCAAAAAGTATAATTTTTTTTTATGTATTTAATGCTTTCTCTTACCCTTCATTTTTAAGGCTCTTCATGTAAAAATCTCTTAAAAAAAAATTAAGTTTGGGGGGGGGAAGAAGAAAAATCATTTTTAGAAAGAGAGAAAGAACTTAATTTTCTTTGTCCTCACTTAATTATGTTTTCAAAATTTTAAATTTAATATGACCTTTGTTATTAGAGGTTAACTTTGGATAACTATATTTATGTTTCTAAATACATAGTAAATTTAAGTAAAAATTTTCAATAAATAAAGTTAATTTTAGAGGCTAAGATATTTTGTAAAAGAGAATAAGACTATGTTTTTCTATTTTTATTAAAGTAAATTTCTTATTTTGAAGTATTAAAAATCTTAAAAGATTCAGGTAAAAAAAAAAGAATTAAAGTTTATGAAATCTTTAAGTTAATATAAATTTGTTAAGTGAAGAAATGTAATAAGTTTTTAAAGAATTAAACTTTATGAAATCTTTAAGTTAATATAAATTTGTTAAGTGAAGAAATGTAAAAGTTTTAGAATTAAACTTTATGAAATCTTTAAGTTAATATAAATTTGTTAAGTGAAGAAATGTAAAATGTTTTTAACTTTAAGAAAAAGATAGTGAAGTTTAAAANATATAAATTTGTTAAGTGAAGAAATGTAAAATGTTTTTAACTTTAAGAAAAAGATAGTGAAGTTTAAAATCATTAAAGGATATCCAGATGTAGTAATCGCGAAAAGAAAAGAAGAAGAAAAAGAAAAAAATATATGTGGGGAGAAGCTTGAGTAGATGCCTAATTAAAAATTGGCTTCACTTGAATCAACTTAAGGAAAAAGACTTGAACACATTTTCTAAAATTTCTATTTGAATGTTAATTATAATTATTATTAAAGTTTTATGAAGTTCTTTTTCATATGAATTTGCTAAGTGACTTTAATATAACAAATTGTGTTTTTTTCTTGAAAGAAATAGAGAATCAAAACCTGACTTAATTATTGAATAGCTTTACACCTTTAGTTTTAACTAGAGTTGTTTTAAATTTTTCTTAAGTTATAATATTATATTTGGAAAACTAAAATATGGAAGTCTAAAAGTTAAGATCTTAATCATAAGTCATATTTTTTTTATGTAGTAAAGGAGTTACTTGAGGAGAAGTAACATACAAGTTTGGGGGATTTTGATATACCAAAAATATATGCATTTTTAGACCCATATTTTACACCTATTTTTGATGATATTGCACTTTAATGGAAGGTATTTTGATATTTTCTTGCAGGCAAGTGATTTTTAGAGCTTAAAGAAAAAAGTAAACAAAAAGAATGACATTTGGAGTCAAAATAACATTTTTGAAGAAATGCTCTGCGCCGGCAGCGCGGACGGCTCAGAACAAATTAACGGGAAGATTTTTTACTCAGTGTCGACGGCGCCAAAGGCGGTTCAGACCTTGATTCTTTAAGGTTTGATGTATTTGGATGATTTTTGAAGAGTTTTCGAGGCACCTCTTGGAGAACCGACCTCGGGCTTTATTTGGGGCCAAATTTCACCAAAAAATGGGATCCTCTACGTTTTTCACTCCTCTACTTTCATTTTTCTCACCACATCATTCCATTCCACTTCCATTTTAGAGCCAACTAGTTATTTTGTTTTCATAGTTTAGAGTTTTCGTGGTGAGATTTAGTGTGAAACTTTCTGTAAGAGTGTTGGAGAAGGAGAAAAGTGAAAGATATCTTCTTCCTGCATTTCTAAGGAAAGGCTACAAAGGATTTTCTTTGAGAAAGAGTTTTCACATAAGTTTTGTTTGTTTATTAGTGTTGTATGAACTTTCTTTTATATATGAAATTTGTGTTTTGTTATTTCTTTGTCATGAGGTTTGAGTAGTTCCCTCTATCTTTCTCCCAACTCTAAGATATGATGAAATGAAGAGATAACTTGAATGTGCCAATATTAAATTCTAAAATAAATTGTGATGATTTTTTAACCTTGAACTTAATTTACTTTTCGTCTGGCCAATTGAATTGTTAAAATGTATTGTGAAACTTTTGATCTAGAAAATAGAGTGTGAGTTCTACCACAGAGTAAGGATCACATTTAATTCCATGAAGGAGAACATTGTTTATGGAATTAAGTGCAAACAAAAAGGGAAATATTCTTTTTTGGGTGTAGAATTGCAAAACCTTTAGGGTGACAGACTAAAATCTTCAATTTAGTCGTAGTATTTAAAAATTGAAGCATGAGCCGCCTTCAGGTGAAGGGAAGTGGGAGCTCTGGAGTGGGAGTCGGTAAACACCTGAGATTAGATAATGATTTTCTATGCACTATATCTGGGTAGAGAATTAAAATTGCTCCTATTTGGCGCACAATACATATTATAAACATTTATCTCATCTCATTTTACCATAGCCTCATTGTAGTGGGACGGAACAATACATATTATGAACATTTATCTCATCTCATTTTACCATAGCCTCATTGTAGTGGGAATTATGCTTTTTCACATATGAATCTTTGTTACATAAACATAGTTAATAGATTAGTATTTACTATTTTAAATTTTGCACATTTGATTTGATAATAATTAAGAAATTTNCTATTTTAAATTTTGCATATTTGATTTGATAATAATTAAGAAATTTAATTTTGATTTCATCTCAAAATATGAGATTAGTGACAGTGATTTCAATTGAATTTTTGTAAATTTCCTAGCAAATTGTCATTTCCAATTTAAACCTTCCTAGTAGGATCGATACTTGGGGTTTAAATAGAAATTCCATTATTATTTGATAATGATAGATATAAGTGCGTAGAATTCAAATATTATNAGAAATTTATTTTGATTTCATCTCAAAATATGACATTAGTGACAGTGATTTCAATTGAATTTTTGTAAATTTTCTAGCAAATTTGTCATTTTCAATTTAAACCTTCCTAGTATGATCGATACTTGGGGTTTAAATAGAAATTCCATTATTATTTGATAATGATACGTATACGTGCGTAGAATTCAAATATGAATTGATTATATTTAATTAAAATTTACACAATCTATCGCAACAAAAAAGTCGCAACACTTGTCTTTATAGGAAACTTTAATGAACACAGCTTAAAATAAACCATTTTTAATTTTTCATATTAAATAGAACTTGTCGGCTTATAATAAAATGTCATATATTTCTTAGTTTATTTAATTGAGTCTTACCTTCAAGTCTTGTGTTTATCCTTCAGAATAGATACATAGCTAGAGGTGTGGCGCTCTTTCATTTGAACTATGAAAGATATATGATCAATTTGATTTCATATTTTTGTAAACTTAAATATACATGTAATATAAATGTCCCACTGAAGCGGGCTATGGGATTTCGATTTTGGTGGCCGACATCTTCCAACAGGAAACTCCTTAACTAAGTAGTGTCGAGAGCTTCTGGCGACTCTGCTGGGAGTAGTTTCTCTCTCCATTTAAATCAAGTAATATTGTCTTCGTATATCGGTAAAGTGTTCATGTTCCTTATGGACGAGATTACCCTTCTTTTGTTGACATGTTTCACCCTTTTCTTTTATAGGTAAGTATGATCAAATCTTTCAAACTTCAAAACCATCTGTTCAACCACCTTTGAATAGAGGGGTTCAAAAGTTCATTAGGACATTTAATCTTTGGTTGGGGTAGAACCCCCCGCAATAGGTTTGTTGGTGGACTAGTTCTGCCTAGGCATTGTGCATTGTAAATTTAGTCCCGCACTAGGTCCTAAACTTTACTTTCCCCGAGTTTGATTTGTTATTTTGCAAATTAAATTGAATTGTGTCATGTTGTGCTTGCTCATTGATCCTTGTTTTAATTAATTAAGTTCTTCTATTTTCAAACTTATTTTTCACAAGCTAAAATTTAAATAAAAGACATGCCCAATCTATAGATTGACCTTTGTTAATTTTTAGTGCTCACACTAAAACTTCAAGGTATTGGCCAAACAACTAACCTTAGCGCTTCCTTTTGAAGCTACTACAATGGCGTTTCCTGCACCCACTTTCTTATGCAATATGCTGACAAGCTACGATGCCCGCAAGGTCGCCTCCACCATCAAGTTTGGTGTTGGATTCGATGAACTAGAAGTCATGCTCGTAATGGCTCCTTTCTTCATAATGAAAGTTGTCGCTCCGAAAGTTCAGGAGCCGTCTGCTGAGTTCAACCTAAATTGTCCCCAAAATTTCCCTTCTTACAAGAAGGCGAAGACTACTGCCCCAACACTAATCAAGCTTGTTCTTCCCGCTCTTGTTATGGGAAAAGAGGTCATAATCATTGAAGATACAACCGAAGGATTCACTGTCCCGCCATCAGTGTTTGAAATTGGATCGAGTTAAAAGACTGCACCATTAACTCGGTCGCAAAGAATAAACAGTGACCAAAAGGCTCGTAAGACTGCTAAAGCGAAAATTTCTGAAGAAATGTTTGTTGATGAAATTTCTCACCAAGAGAAACAAGGATTGTTGGAAACTTATCCACTTCTGCAGGGAGTAGGTTCCATCCTTTAATAGACTCTAATGGGTAAGAAAGTATCCAAGAGATTGCTGTTACTTTACCGTTACCTCATGGACTTGGTGGGGAGAGGAAGAAATTTGATCTTATCACTAGAGTCTGTATAATATTCCAGAGACTAGCCGCCAAAGAAGGTTGTTCAATTAGTGAGTTTTTAAAACACGTGGGATGCGCAATATCCCCTCGCATGAAGAAAGAAATTCTAAGAGATGTCAAATTAGTCAGATGATCTCAAAGATCAATGGAACTTTACCTGCTCACATCTCCATCAGGTTTCGCCTGCAAAGCAGAATTGATGTTACCATCATCACCACTGATTCTACTGTGGCTACTCCAAGACCTGCAAGCTATCGACCGGTTAAGTCACGTCTGGCTTCGAGAGATCTACCAGTTACCAGTTATAAGGATGTTTCTAAAGTTTCAAAGGAAAAGATGAAGAAGTTACCTGATATTGTATCTGGTCCATTCCATGGGGAGCATACCTCTCTCCAACGTGTTGATGCCTCCGTTGAGACACCCCATCTCAAGACATCACCGTCGAAGAAAAAAGTATGGGTACCTAAGGTTGTCGTATTAATACAATTTAGTTAGCCAGTAGGGTAGGATGATGGAATGAAGCAAGGGTCCGACGTATCCAACATCGTCGCAGCTATTGCTATCGAGTTGGATGAGCGAATTGAGGATGTTCAGTAAAGCCCCCAAATCTTAAGATGATACAAGAATCAATAATCAGAGAAAGGTTGAGAAGCTCCAGGTCAAGATTTTTGAGTTAGCCCAAGAGCATGGAGTTTCCGTTGATTATGATGATGAATATTTCAACTTTAACGATTATCTTAATGAAGAATTCATGGATATTCATTTCATCAAAACCAGAGTCACTGCATCTGCATGTGATGTTGAACCTTTCATGCAAGGGAACATCGTAGATGATTTACAGAGGGTTGTTCTACTAAGGGATGAGCAAATCAACCAAATGAAGAAAAGGATAGAAGATATTACCCTTCCATGGCTGTTATGGCTACAGTTCATGGATAGTCTCAAGCACAACAATTAGCTTCTTCAAAAATTAATCAGCCAGAGACTTTACATATCACAGATGAAACCATGGAAGTTGCCTCAGCTAATAAAGATGATCAATAGTAGAAAGATTCTCCCCTGAGCATCATACTAGAGAAGAATATAAGCAAATGGTCAAACAATTTCGGGAGGCCTTATCCTAGTGTAAGGGTGCAATGATTTTAAAGGGTAGTCCCTACCTAGAAGAGTTCAATATCGTACCCTACCCTAAAGATTTTGTGTCACCAAACTTTAAGGTATTTGACAGGATTGGAAATCCCAAATAACACATATCACACTTCCAAGCCAGTTGTGGTAATACCAGAGCTAGCAAAGCTTTGTTTTTCCATTAATTTGTCAGCAGCTATTATGAATTATATTTGATTGGTATGTCGACCTACCAAAAATATTGGTCAAGACATTTTTCGAGTTAGAACAGTTGTTCGCGAAAAGATTTGTTGGAGTGCAACATCATGTTTATGTTAGAGATCTCGTAGTGGAGAAGCAAAGGCCTAATGAGACTCTAGTAGATTATATCTTGCGGTGGAGACACCTTAGCATGAAATGTGAACGTCAACTACAGGAACATCATGCAATTAAGACTCTACTCAAAAGCATCCATGGGCCAGTAGCTTTCATGCTTAAGAGACTCACCATCAAGTCCTTTGAGAAATTACTCAACAAAGCTATCAATCTATAAGAAGAAGTTAAACACATGGATTCTTAAGAGAAATTAGAAAAGACCAAAACAACCCGAATATTCGAGAAGAAGTCTGGGACAGTTGCAATTGTTAATAAGGGAAAATAACCAGTGAAGATATAGATAGAACTTTCTTGTCAAGGTTCCCAGTCATACTCAAAATGCTCAGCAAGGAACACAACAATATAACCAATATAGCCAGCAGTTGCATCAAGGAGGATCATATCAAACAGAAAATAAGATGGGTCTGATCCTTTTGGAAAGAAAGAAAGCAGTATATTCCTTCGAAGATGAAGTTGTACCCAGAATGTTCAGAAGTCTGATGAAGAAGCCTGAGTTCATATTGTCAGATCCAAAGAAACCTGAGGAAGTTTACAAGAAAGATCAGCCCAATTATTTCTTAGACCATAGAATGCTTGGATAAACTATTGAGAAATGTTTTGTCTTCAGAGATTGACTCTAGAAAAATTTTAAAGAAGGTAATATAACAATCCTGAAAGAATATTTAAAAGAACCTGAAAAAGGTTCTGTAAATATGATTTTGTTCGAGCCGTTTACTTCAATAGATCCATACTCAGAGAAAGATAGATGGATTCCAGCTTAGAGCAAAGCATACAAAAAGATACTAGATCAGATTCAAACTGTTTAAGCTCAGGCAATTGTTCAGAGTCTACAACCTGCTCAGCCCAATTTGGAGAATTCACCATAGAAATCACCGCAACCAAAAGAGAAAGAAAAGAATGATGTCGTGAAGACTAATAATGAGGGGGGG
>JXCR01139050.1:9816-20137 GCA_002079205.1 Phalaenopsis hybrid cultivar | reverse complement strand
GCTCTTTCATCTAAACTATGAAAATTATGGGGTCAATTTGACTTCATCTTTTTCAAAACTAAAATTTTTAAACGTCCTTCCGAAGCGTGCAACAGATTTCAATTCTGATGACCGACAGCTTCTTACGGGCAAACTACAGCTTCTGGCGACTCCGCTGGGGATCTTTACGGGCAAACCCCACACCAAAAATAGTGCCGACAGCTTCTGGCGACTCCGCTGGGGACAAAATAAATTAAAAAAGTCCTTCCGAAGCGGGCAACGGGATTTCAATTCTGATGACCGACAGCTTCCATTTTTTAACGTCCTCCCGAAGCGGGCAACGGGATTTCGATTCCGATGACCGACAGCTTCTTATGGGCAAACCCCACACCAAAAATAGTGCCGACAGCTTCTGGCGACTCCGCTGGGGATAGCTTCCCTATCCATTTAAATCAAGAAAATATCTTTGCTTCTGGCGACTCCGCTGGGGATATACATCGGTAATGTATTCATGTCTCTCATGAATCAAGATACCTTTCTTCCGTTGACATATTTTACCCATTTCTATCTTGGGAAAGTATGATCAATTTTTTTGACCTTCAGGATCATCTGTTCGACCATCTTTGGACAGAGCAATTCAGAAGGCCATTAAGGACATCCTGGNAAAGTCCTATGGCTAGACCTAGGCTACTAAAGAAATTTCTAGACCTCAACCAAAAGTGAGGTCAACAACAACAAACATAGATATATAAACCTTAGGGTCTCACTCACCATTCCATTTCGGTTAGGAACTATCTTTGTTACTGACATTATCTAGGTTTGCCGATTAGTATCCAACAATCTCCTATCACACACTCATATTCTATACACATCTATAAAATAAAAATAAAACCTGGTACAAGGGTCCAATAGTCACGGTAAATTAGGCACATGTGCTCACTACAGTAGAAACTTATCAGTTATGAATCCCTTTTGTTGATGCATATCATATCATCACCTCCTTTGTGAGTTTGCATATAGTTTAGGATTTTATTCTAGGATAGAAAAATTAAATTCACATACTTTACACTCAATTAGCTCCATCTAGTTATTTTATTTTTGACCATCATCTATATCTAACCAACCCTTTTTATTTGTAAACTTTAGCTGGTATCTTGACCTAGGTAGGATGCAAGTATAGGCTTCTATCTTTTCTATATTATTAAGAAATCAGATTGGTCATTCTTAATTTTTTCTTTCCATGTTGTAAGTTTCATTTCATACAACTTTTCCATCATATAGAGAATGTGTCCAGTCTTGCTCAAGTTCATGAGATCAAGCAATAAGCCTTATTCCTTCAATCTTTTTTTTTTCTCTTTCATCATATTGAAGATAAGTTTTGGTCCTTTCTCCATTATTTGGTTATCCTCAGCCTACATTAAGGATATTCATCTCTCTGAACTACTCTCAAACGATGTTAAGAAGAGTTGCCATCTCTAAATATCATTCAGTCTATGTCGAGGGTGCTCTTCTTATACCTCTCCTCAAACCAAATTAAGAACTACATCCTTCAATTCTCCTCATATTATATTAGGAAGAATAATCTCTCTAGTCATTCCTAACACTATATTGATGATAGTTATGTCAGTTAATTTTCCTCACCCTATATTTAGAGATATCATCTCTTGGCTCTCCTTGATCCCGAGTGAAATATAGTTGTGTAAAATTATATAGTTGAGTCAGCTATGCAACAGTGCCAAAAACTTGATGCAATATTTTATAAATTAGAAATTTAAGCAATTAATGTTGGGATTCTACGTAAGTATATGTATCATTATCAAGTAATAAAGAACTATTTAAGCCCCAAATATCGATCCCAAGGGGAATGCTTAAATTTGAAATGATAAATTTACTAGGAAATTCACAGAAAGTCAAAATGAAATTACTGACACTAATTTTGAATGTTGAGATATTATTAGAACTAAATTATTTAACTAATAACAAAGCTAAAATACAAAGTTTAAACAGTAACTACTAAACTATTAAACTATGTTTATGTGATGAAGATTTCTTATGTGAAAAACATCTTTCCCACTACAATGAGACTTTGGTAAAATGAAATGAGATAAATGGTTTTAATGTGTATTATGCTAAATAGGAGCAGTTTTAATTCTCTACCCTGATACAGTGTTATAAAAAAATCATTTGCTAATCCCAGGTTTATTCCCTAATTTCGTGGCTAGGCTAGGAGGATACTGACTCCCACTTCCCTTCCACCTAAAGGCTAACTCTCGCTTTAGTTTTTAAACACTAAGACTGAATTAGAGATTTTAGTCTGTCACCCTAAAGATTCTCTAATTCTACACCCAACAAAGTATATTTCCCTATTTATTTGCACTTAATTCCATATCTCAATGGTAGAACTCATACTCCATTTCCCAGATCATTTATTTCACAATATATTTTAACAATTCAATTGGTCAGATCGAAAAATAAATTAAGTTTGGAGTTGAAAAATCATCACAAAATTTTATATTTTAATATTGGCACATCCATATTATCTCTTCATTTCACCATATCTCAGAGTAAGGAGAAATATAAAGTAAACTACTTAGACTCCATTTGAATGCAATAATTCAAAATAACACTTTCTTTGGTGACTCTACTAATCTTCATGACATGGAGTAATTTTGCAAAAATGAAGACATGCCACTGCTTCTATATTGGATTAAGCAATGAAGCAAATAAAATAACATATCCTTCATTTTGCATTTCCCAAATATCACTTTCATCCGTCAGAAAATTATAGACATCTTGCATCAAATCTCTTGTAGGGATAAAATTTGTATAATGACAGATTATAACGCTTTCTATCATATACAACTCATTGATCCATGCAGGAGTAAATGGTACAACCTTACCTCGTACGAGGACAACTCCTTGGGTAATTTCATATAAGTTGGCATAGAATTCCTTCACTATTGGTACAACAACTGCAGCGGTAGTGTAGCACAAAACCTCCCATCGCCTTTGTACACTGATTTCATCAATTGGAGAACTTGAATTAATCAATCCGTGACTGACAAAACCTATCTCCTTAATAAGCATCTTCTTTGTAATAACTTTGTTCTATAATCTTTGCGTGTCAAAATTGATAAAATTTCCTCTATTGAAAACTCCATACCTGAAAGTATTTATGGAATTGGAGGCCATGAAATTCAAAAATTGGAAGTTTCGGTTGTTCAAGGCCATTTTTAGGATTTTAAAAACAACTCCCGACGGTTATTACGAAGCGAAATCCAGCCAAAGTCTGCCAAAATTCGTCCTGAATCGTCAACTACTATCGACACCGTCGTCGCTCCCTATGGCGCTGTCGACGCTTTGGTCTGTCTGGGGGCACCGTCAGCGCCCATTCTGGTGCCATCGGCTCCAGATGCCAAAATTGAGTCTTTTCATGTTTTTGATCTATTCGATTCCAAATTTTCCTCTAATACCAAAATTTGTCTTAATTTATAATATATAAAATTGTGTAGAATTATTATCTACTAATATATAAACACTTATCAAACAAAATAAGAATACATAGATATTTATATTTGTATATGGGTTGTCTTCCATAAAGCGCTTGTTTTAACATCGTCAGTCCGACATACCATTTAATTAGTTGGGTTGAATTAACATTAAAACTTCTTTAAATTGTGGTATGTGCCTTTCGTAACAATGTTTCAATCGATGCCAATTAACTTTAAATATCTTTCTAGTGTTAGGATCTTTAACAACAATAGTTCTATAATGATGGACTTTAATCACTTTAAATGGTCATAACCATCTAGATTTCAGTTTTCCTGGAAATAATCTCAATCTTGTATTATATAATAAAACTTCTTGTTCAGGTTCAAACTTCTTTTGAATAATCTTCCGATTATGTCATATTTTCATTTTCTCTTCATAGATTTTTGCATTATTATATGCTTCATTTCTAATCTCCTCAAGTTCATTGAGTTGCAATAATATTTTCTCACCAACATCCTTTAAATTAAAAATAAATCCCTTAATAGCCCAAAATGCTTTATGATCCAATTCTACTGGTAAGTGACATGTTTTTCCAAAAATAAGTCTATATGGGGATATTCCTATGGAGTCTTATAAGCAGTTCTGTATGCCCATAATGCAGTATCTGATCTAGCAGACCAATCCAATTTATAAGGATTTACAGCTTTTTCTAAAATTCGTTTAATTTCACGATTTGATAGCTCTGCTAGACCACTAGTCTGAGGATGATATACAGTAAAGAATCTATGCACAATATCATATTTTTTAATCAATTTTTCAATTCTCTTATTCCTAAAATGAGACCCTCTATCTGTAATAATTACTCTCGACATTCTATATCTTGTAAAAATATTTTTAATTAAATATTTAGAAGCACTCTGAGCATCACATCTAGGTACAACAATAACTTCAATCCATTTGGACATATAATCAACAGTAAGTAATATATATAAATTTTCAAATGAAGACATAAATAGTCCCATAAAATCTAAACCTCACAAAAAAAAATTTCAACTTCTAATGTGTAATTTGGAGACATTTCATTTCTTCTAGAAATATTTCCTACTCGTTGACATCGATCACATGTTTTAATACATTCATTAACATCTCTAAAAAGAGTAGACCAATAAAATATAGTTTGCAAAATCTTATATGCAGTTATATTCATTCCAAAATGTCCTCCAAATTCAGAATCATGACATCTTTCAATTATCTGTTGAGTTTCCTCATAAGACACACACATTCTAATAATTAGATATTTACATTGTTTATATAGATATAAGTCATCCCAAAAATAGAATTTTGAATCATATATAAATTTTTTTAATGGCAGATTTTTGATATCATGTGATAAAATATCACTTACAATATAATTTACTATATCGGCATACTACGGCACATCCATTTCATCAATATTATATAATATTTCATCAGGGAAATTCTCTAAAATTTCATTTGCAAAATTAGTTAATATTTCTCTTTCTAGTCTAAACAAATGATCAGCTATTTGATTATCATTTCTCTTTCTATCAACTACGGTAAAATCAAACTATTACAATAGAAATATCCATCTAATTAATCTTGGTTTAACATTCTTCTTTTGCATCAAATATTTAATAACAGAATGATCTGTATGCACTATACATTTAGTTCTAATTAAGTAAGGACTAAATTTATCAAAGGCATAAACGATAGCGATTAACTCTTTTCAGTAGTAGTGTAGTTAATTTGAGCATCATTTAGAGTTTTACCAACATAATATATTACTTTAAAAACTTTATTGTGCATTTGTCCTAATACAACCTCAATAACATAATCACTAGCACCACACATTATTTCAGATGGTTTCTCCCAATCAGGTGGAACTATTATAAATGTAGTGATTAATTTTTTTCAATAATTCAAATGCTTTTGTGCATTTCTCATTAAAATCAAAATTCGTATCTTTTTCTAAAAGTTGACATAATGACTTATTTATTTTAGAAATTTTTGTTATGTAATACTTGTAGAAACCAATATGTCCTAAAAAGCTTCTTACCCCTTTAACATTAGTAGGAGGTGGTAATTTTTCAATAACTTGAATTTTTGCAGGATCTACTTTCATGTCATTTTCAGAAATTTTATGCCCAAGTACAATTCCTCCTGCAACCATATATTGGCATTTTTCCCAATTTAGTACTAGGTTGATTTTTTTCGCATACTTCCAAAACTTTTTCTAAATTATTTAAACATAATTCAAACGAAGTTCGAAATACCGAAAAATCATCCATAAACACTTCCATTCCATGTTCAGTAAAATTGCTAAAGATTGACATCATACACATTTGAAATGTTGTAGGTGCATGCAAAGTCCAAAAGACATTCAATGAAAAACAAATGTTCCATATGGGCTAGTAAATGTTGTTTTCTTTTGATCCTCTGAAGCAATTGAAATTTGGTGATTACCGGTATATCCATCTAAAAAGCAATAATATTAGTTCCCAGCCAATCTATCCAACATTTGGTCTAGAAATGGTAAAGGAAAGTGATCTTTTCTGGTGGCCATGTTTAATTTTCTATAGTCAATATAAATTCGTCAACCAGTAACTTGTCTTATTGATATTAATTCATTTTTCTCATTTTCTTCAATGGTCACTCCTCATTTCTTCGGAACTTAGTGAATTGGACTTACCAAAGCACTGTCTGAAATATGATATATAATTCAAGCATTTAGCTATTTTAAAATTCCTTTTTTAATAACTTCTTTCATTATTGGGTTTAATCTCCTCTGAGGATCAG
Source organism: Phalaenopsis hybrid cultivar (assembly GCA_002079205.1). Taxonomy (NCBI): domain Eukaryota; kingdom Viridiplantae; phylum Streptophyta; class Magnoliopsida; order Asparagales; family Orchidaceae; genus Phalaenopsis; species Phalaenopsis hybrid cultivar. The sequence goes on along the minus strand of JXCR01139050.1, from coordinate 13,849 downwards.
CTTTAGGTTCATATTTTTCATCAAATAGAATTCCGTGCATACAAATAGAATGACTAATTTCTTTGATAAAAATATTTTTATATTTTTTTAACATCTCTATTAATTTTTGTTCTTGAATTTCTGTTAATTCAGAAGATACAATAACAGACAATGAAGATGACTCTCCTAAAAATACATATTTTAAATGGACAGGTAATATTTTCAGTTTAAGTTCAGGTGGTTTAATACTTGAAGGAATAAGATTTTGATTATCATTTTCCAACAAGTCTAAAGTTTCAAATTTGCCCTGAATATAATCCAAATCTTCTTCTTTTATTTCATCCTTGTTTTCAAAAAATTCTCCTTGCTTTAATTTGTCTTCAAACTCATTCTTAAATTGCTCATTACTCAGATATTCAGTTACTTCCATCCTAAAACATTAATTATCTTTTTCTATTGCTGGATATTTCATAACTTTTGCAACATTAAATGTTACTTCTTGATCATTAACTTTCATTATTAATTCTCCTTTTTGCACATCTATCACAACTCTCTCTATTGCAAGAAATGGTCTCGCTAAAATAATAAGAATTTTTTTATCTTCCTCCATATCCAATATTATAAAGTCTACAGGGAAAATAAATTTATTCACTTTTATTAATACATCATCTATAAGTTCTTTTGGATAAATTATTGATCGATCAATTAACTGAAGAGTTACAGTAGTAGGGGAAATCTCTTTCAAATCTAAACATTTAAAGATCGATAAAGGCATAATATTGATACTCGTTCCTAAATCACATAAAGCTTTTTCAAAAAAACTTTTCAACAATAGCATAAGGGACGATGGATGGCTGAGAGGGGCAAAGGATGCGAAGGAAGGTGGCTTTTCTGATCAATTTTGGCTCTAAATAGAGCCTAGGGTCGGTTCTCCAATAGGTGCATCAAAAAACTCTTCAAAAAGCTTCCAAATTAGTCGAATTTTCTAGAAATAGGGCCTGCACCGACACTGGCACCGTCGTCGCCCATTCTGACACCGTCGGCGCCAGAGGCCATTTAATTTAGTCCGTCTTCTCTGTCAGATGACAATTTAATTTTCAAATTATCCATTTTGACTCCAAATTTCATCTTTTTTGTTTTCTTTTTGCTCCAACTCTTAAAAATTAACAATCTGCAATAAAACATAAAAAAATATCTTTCATTAAAGTAATATCACAAAAAATGAGTATAAAATATGGGTCTAAAAATGCATATATTTTTGGTGTATCAATTATCAGTATTGAGTCTAAAGAGTCTTCAGGTATCTATATTCTCAGGATAGTCACGAGAGCCCACAAAATTCCTTGATTCAACTTTTTGACCCTCTCTTCAATTTCTAAAATTTTTCTATTGATCATAACTTCTTAAATCTTCATTCTCTCAAACCATTATTTCCTTTTTTGTTCATTTTCTTTTAATACTTAATTTTTTTTTCTTGAGATTGATTTCATACTTATAGTCATTGCACTTTTGAGGATGTTAAATTTGACTTTTTTTTTTATGATGCTTGAATCCTGCTACCATGACCTATGTGATCTCATGGGATATAAAGTAGAGTGAAAATTAAGGAAGAAGAAGGGGGTGAAAGAGACAGAAAGAGAGGATTTGAAGATTTTTTTGTTAACAATAAAAAAAAATCCAAGATAGAAACCGATTACATGACTCATTGACCCGTTTTTTATATAATTTTTGGTATTACAAGAAATATAACATCTTTCCATTATAGAGAATAAGCAAAAAGTGGACAAAACAATCAAAATATTGATGAATACACATGGACCACCCCTATGTGAGTGATTAGGAGGGGTTGCTTATAGTGTGGATGATATTATGGGCTTTCAAAGGAGAAAGGCTATGAATCCATTATCTTAGGTTAGTCGATAAGGTGTATCTCTTGCCAACTAGGCGAGTACCCTCATGAATTAGATAGAGTTGCCTTCTTGCTTGGGCAAGTGACCCTAAATTGTCTTCAATACACGATGAGTGAATCAACATGCATTTACCTTAGACAAATGCATCTTTATACTTGAGACAGTGAACATTGTGTGAATAATCTCTGGCGACTTCTCATGCTTCCCAAAAAGTTATTGTTGAGCTTCTTTGGGTATATTACTTTGCTCAAGTTATGGCTTCTTATTTAGGCCCTTTTTTCTTATTTATTTGGTTTATTTTTTGTTGACAATTAGTCAACCTATCATTGTTGATATAATGCATGCAATTGTTATTATTTTAAATGTTAATATAATTGACTAATTAAATGGTAAAATTATCAAACAAATAACTACATAATTTTTTAAAATTTAATTAGGTTTAATACCTCTCATATCATAGCCTTTTAAAGTAGGAAATTTACATATGTTGCACACAATTCTTATGTATTTGCATTGCACTCTTAAAAAGTGATGATGTTGCTATCTTTTATGTGATATTAAAAATTGAGTGATGTGTGTAAGTATGAAAATTTATGAGTGAGATATGTAAATACATAAGAATTGTGTGTTATGTATGTAAATGCCCCTTTTAAAATTTATTCTTCCCAAAAAAATGTTCTAGGGGGTTGTTTGACTACAAATAGGACTTAATAAATCCTATAAGGGCCCGTTTGGGGCAGCTTATTTGGTGCGGCGGCGTTTTGAAAACGTATTTGATCTGTTTGGTTAAACTACGTTTTGACAGCTTATGCATTTTGAAAACATTGAAAACAGCTTTCTGGCAGCAGTTTGACTTTTCCAAAAAAATGAAAATTTGTAATAGTCACCGCACCTAGCTTATCAGCTGATTATTTTTAATCAGCTTATCAACAAATTATTCAATAAGCTGCAGCTGCCGACTCTAAATCTCAATTTATTAAATTTTGAGATGATTAAATCCTGAAAACTATTTGATATATTAAAAATTAAATTGAGATAAATCTTGACAAACTACTTAACAAATTTTAGCAACATTTATTAGGATTTAGCTCAATGAAAAATTTTACAACTATTGTCATATAATGGAATTTAATATTTACATTTGTACCACTTAAATCTTTCCTATCATATATTAATAATGCAATTATTAAGATTAATTCAAATTTATATTATTTTTAATTATATTAATTATCAATTGACTGCTTAGCTAATCAGTTATTTAAAAAACTTTATAAAACTAACTAATCATTAATTAATATTTAATTTTTAATTAATTAATCATTAACTATTTGTTTACAATGCTAATTAAACATCAACTAAGAACTTTATTTAACTAATTAAAATTAATAAAAATATAAAATTTCATTTAATTAATAAAAAATTAATCATTTTTTTTAAAAAATATATATATATCGATTAATTATTTATAAAATCTATATCAGATGTAATTACATAAATTTAGTTTATTAGCATAAGATAAGATAGTGTATTAATTAATCATAAAATTATAATTTACTAAATTAATTAAATTTTATCAAACTAGTTAAATATTAATTAAATTTATTTTTTAGCAACCTTCCCATTCGCTCTCTCCCTACTCTACCCGAGCCCACGTTGGTTGGAACAAGCAACAACAAGATTGTGGTGTTTCTAATAAGAAGACATATGAGTCGTCTAGAGCTTTCTGCCAAGGGAACCCTCCCTATAATGCGAAACTTACTAGTTACAGGTATGTTACAAGGAGGTTACATGAAGTATAACGCAGATATAACTCCCAATATACTCCATGTAACCTACTTGTGTACGCAGCGCTGCCTACGTCTTACGCACACAAATATTTCTCGTGGATGAGTTGGCGCCCGATCATGACAAGTTAGTGTTCGACGGTTGGCCGTCCAAACGTACGGTTGTCTTGACTTAATATTTTCTTTTTCACGGGAGTAGGACTGTCAAGTTCACGAACAGCTCGTGTTCGGCTCGTTAAGAAGCTCGTGTTCGGCTCGTTAATTTCGTTTGATAAGTTAACGAGCCGAACACGAACTAAGATGTGTTCATTCGTGTTCGGCTCGTTTTGGCTCGAAATACTACTCATCAAGTTTATATAT
>JXCR01139049.1:174469-200603 GCA_002079205.1 Phalaenopsis hybrid cultivar | reverse complement strand
TTTTAAAATATCATAAATTTTTTATATATAATTATTTTAAATTATTTTATATTTCGAACAATAACGATTCGAACACGAACGAACGCATCACTGTTCCTGTTTGGTTCATTTAACTAATCGAACGAAAAAAATTTGTTCATGTTCGTCTCGTCTATTTATCGAACAAATCGAACACAAACTCATTGACGAACCGAACACGAACTGTTCGCGAACAACGAGCTTTTTTGACAGCCCTAGTGGCAGTCATGGTTTGGATTGCATGGATGGTATGCCCTTCGGTCATAAATTTATAGTGTGCCAGTGAATAGATATGGTTACAGCCATCCAAATCAAAATGAAAAAAGCTTGTTTGTGTCAATTTTGGGCAAAACTACCGGATTGTTGGGCGTCTTCTAGCCATCATTTTGGGGCAAAACTACCTTGTGAGTTATGCAATTGCTATTATTTATAGTTCGGTTTTTTTTCTTTAAATTTTTATTTTTTTTTAATTATTTGTTTGAAGAAATAAAATATCAACAGAACTTTTAGTTTAAGGCTGTTTTCCCCCATCTGTAGATTTATATATCAATATATAATTCAAAGTATTCAAATTTGGCTGAAGAAGGAAAGTAGTGTGCTTGAAATATAATATTTTTGAACTACTGAATTTGTTTATTTCAATGTAAAATAGATAAATCTTTGAATTGAAAAAAATAGGAAAAAAATGTAATCAGTTTAAAATACATTGATGGGCGATAACAAGCAGTGGGTGACGGCGGCGGTGGCGATGGGCTGAGTGCAGGCAAAGGGCAATGATTGGCGGCCGGCTACAACTGGTGGTTGGTTGTTGGCCAGAGAACAAAGATGACGAGCAATAGTTTCTAATGTGGTTAGAAATAGCCCAAATAATATCTTATTATTTTTATTGATTTTAATCGATTATATCAATTTAGGGATCTTTAGGTTGCATGTATTTATACTCCAATATTTTAAAAATTAATATTTTTATTTAAATTAAAAAAATTATTATTAGACTAAATCCTTAAGATTTGACATGATTTATTCCATAATGTGAAATCATCTAAATTTTTTAGTTTGTATAAAAAAATTATTTATCTAATTTTAATTATTTTAATGAAATTAAATTTCTTAATTTTTTATGGTTATGCAAAGTACAAATTCATAATTTTTTTTTAAATTCATGGATGTTTTATAACTTTTGCCAAACTTTTTTATTCTAGAAAATGAAGGAAACAATGATGCATTTAGATGGGAGTACAGACACAATAGGACATAATGTGGTGGCATGTATTTTAATATTTAATAAATTATCAATATTAAAATATACATTTTCACTTTTTTATTAAATATATCATAAAATAAAGTATACGAGCAACAACAACAAGCTTTAGTTCCACAAAGAGGGGTCGGCTATATGAATCATTTTCTTCATTGAGTGCTATTGAGGCTCATATTTTTATTTAATTCTGATAAGTTAATGTTTTTTCTTATACTACATGCCCAAATATCTTTAGATTTACCTCTAACATTCTTAACATAAGTCAAATCTAAAGCATCTACTCTCCTTACAGGATAATTATATTGTCGACGTTTAATGAGACAACCATCTAAGATGACTCAATAATTTTGTCTTCCATTGGAGTCACACAACCCTTTCACGGATACATTAGTTTCACACTTTGTCTTTAAGTGTCAAGCCAATTATCTGCCCAAGCCTTCTCATCTCAACAAAACTTAACTTAGTTTTAAACTTCTCCTTTATAAGCCAACATTCTGCGCTATAAAGCATTGCATGTATCACCAAAATCTTATAAAACTTTTCTATCACACAGTAGACAGGATGCATTCCTCCACTTCAATCATCCAACTTGAATTCTACTAATAACATCTCTATCTATATCACCATCACTTTGAACAATAGAGCTGAGACATCTAAAACGTTCACTCCTTCTAATTTTGGTCACCCATTATAAAATTGATGCCACTAGATCTACTGAAACTAAAATTTACATTCCATGTATTCAGTTTGAGATTTACTCCTCTTATTTACAAGAAGGATATCATCAGTGCAAAGTGTACAAGAAGGTAAATCCCTTAGTAAAAGAGCATCCATAAATAAAGTAAAAATGATACAGGCTTAAAGCCCATCCCTGATGTAATCCAACTGAATAAGAAAATACTTTGTCAATCCTTTTTTCTTTTCCAATGCAAGTAACAACTCCAGGATACATTTCATTAATGACCTGAACATAAGTAGTATCAACACCTTCCTTTTCTAAAACTCTCTAAAGAACTTGTCTTAAAACCTTATTATAAGCATTGTTTTTAAATGACTGAAAAGCTTATACATTTCTCATTCAAATCTCTCAAAAAATGTATAAATTTCATAGTAGACTTGTACAACATAAATCCGAACATAAAATGAAAATTCTTTGCATCATTTCTTAACATATGTTCAATTATTCTCCCATAATTTTAATGCGTGACACAATAACTTAATTCCTTTATAATTTGCACACTTTTTTGCATCTCTTTTATTCTTAAAAATAGGGACCAAAATATTCTTCCAACACTCTTTAGGCATCTTCGTAGCTTTAAAAATAATAATAAAAGTTTAGTAAGCCAAGAAATGCCCATTTCACCTGAATATTTTCCCACTTCTATTAAGATAATTTAGGACTTACTGATTTTCCACCATTGATTTTTATTAAAGCCTCACCAAATTTTTTTTACTATTGTGATGGTAAAAATAAAAAAGAAATTATTATTTAGAACGATATTTAAGATCATTATGGTCGATCATATTTTTTAAAAAATTAATGAAAAGTTTATCAAAATACCATACGCACTTATGTTAAATATCTTCTCATAAGAAAAATACTTTTTTATTTTCATCTTTAATAAATTTAATTGAATTAAATATTTACTTTTATTTTCACTTTGTTTAGATAGTTTATACATTGATCTTCGCCTTTTTTAGTATTTAATTTATTATGAAGGTCACTAAGAGCAGAATTCTTAGCATCACAAATTGTTTTCTTAAATTCCCTACGGGCCACCTTATATTTTTCATAGTTCTGCAAGCTTTTACTTTTAAACCAATTTTTATAACAAAGTTTTTTATATTTTATCTATTTTGCACATTATTATTCAATCACCAACTACTTTTTTTTTATAAAAACATTTTCTTTTGATTATCTAAGTACATATTTAGTCATTTGTTTAATCGTGCTTGTTACTTTATACTATATAGATGTAGCTTCTTTATTAACATCTCAAATTTTGAATATTTAAAATTTACTTATAAAAATCATTATATTTGTATTTTTAGGTGCGCCCGTCTAATTCTACAATAATATTTCATTATATTTCTTATCTTCTAACTCCTCATCTTAAAATTCAAAACTAAAAGTTGACATTGAGTACTAAAATTTTCACTTGGAATGAACTCACAATCTTTAAATTCTTGATGATCCCTTTTTTCAATAAGAAAATAAACAGTTTGTGTCTTATTAGATCTATTTCTATAAGTAACAATATGCTTATATCTTTTCTTACAGAATTAACAATCGCAACATCATAAGCTAAAACAAAATTTATTATGATTATATCTTCTTTATTAATCACTCTAAAACCGTAACCACAATTAATATTTATGAAATCTTCTATCAATCTACCGACATGTTTATTTAAACTTCTCCAATAAATTTCTTTCTTCAAGAGATCATATGTATTATTTATGCTAGGTCATTTCAAAATTTCTTTTTGAACCTATATCTGAACCTTCTTAAGAAGCACAAGCACTTATAATATTAAAAATCCTAGTGTCAATAATAATCTTTAGGGCTATACTTTTATCTCTAATTTTATTAATTTGTACAACATTATATTTGAAATCCCTAACCATAATTATGCCTAAACCATATTTAGTGTGATTCAAACATGAATACTAAAGTTTAAAACCTAAACTATCAATCCGTTTAGCTTTTTCTTCAACATATTTGGTTTCTTGAATGCATTAAATATTTATCTTCCCATAAACTATAATATCTACTAATTTCGATAATTTATCTGCTAGAGTACTTATATTTCAGGATCCTATCCTAATATTAGTTTCATCTACTAATATCTACTAACTTATATGCCCAAATCCATTAATGATGTGGGAACTCTTAGTTATTTAACACTACTCCTAGGTGTTGGTGCAGTGGCGCTAGCACACTTTTTATTGTATTTAGGCCATAGAGTGTGTTGCGTCTAGAAGAAACCATAGTATTGCACAATAAATTAAATGATTCATATTATAATATCTAGATAGAAATTTTATGATGGTTGTCAACTACCCAACATAACCATCCACTTTTCACTTCTATGGCTTAAGACCTGACAATGACAGTGTTGATCATAAAATAAAATATGCAAGAATAAACTTTAACATTATAAGTTTAATTGGTATTATGAAAGTTCATGCTTAAAAATCAACTATTTTAAAATTAGACACATTATTTACTTAAAAAAAATTCTCCAAGTTATCTAATGAAATTTAAAATATCATACGATTATATTTTGTTCAATTAATAAAGGTAAATTTAACAATTAAAATTATAATAAGTATATATTTATAAATATGAACTCATTAAATAGTACATAAAAATTTTCTAAATAATCATTTACAGTATGAGAGTGTCTTTCGACTCCACTCTATTCAATGCATAAGGGTTTCAGCACATGCCTCACAACTCTCAACTTTGGCTTCAACACTCGGTGTTTGTATTAAATCAATGAACATTTTTTACTCCTACTCTGGTTGCCAAAAAAAATTTTACAGTTTCCACTTTAGCAAAAGTGAAGGTTCAACTTTCACAAACAATATGGATCTCCAACACAGCTTCGAAGACTGTTGGATGAACCTTGATGCTCGACTTAGATGAGCTAAGAGGAAACTGTTGGCTCTCAGCTTCGACAAATGTTAGTCGCACCTTTGATGAATCTTGGAGGGAGCATCAACACAACAAGAGAGAAGGCAGATTCAATTATGATTTATAATCAGAGCTATGCATATATTTATAATTTCTACTTCCAGAGTCTCGTTTTTCCCTATGTAATGTCTTACTTGTGTTTGATGTCATGTTGAGGCGTTTTCTAGATTAGTCAAGGTTTAAAATTTTTTTATACAACTTATTTAGTGTCTAACATAAGTCGAAGTGTGTCAGACATTATTATGGTGCTTTCTTTAAAAGTGTTTGTGCTACATAAGTATAAAACAAAAGATTTAAATTAAATCTAGTGCGATACAAGGAATAAGAATAACTCTATCCTAGGTCTGTAGTTGCCTCAACCCCTCTTCTTTGTCTCTGGTATTTTATTATTTGAATCTCGATATTTTGTTATGATCTAATCAAATCCACCTAACAAGTTGATTGTTCGAAGATCTCTATATCTAAATCTTTTGTTTCGCTTCTTCCTTCTGCCTTCGAACATCAATCTCCTCTCCTTAAGGTGTTGTTTGGTTGCATGTAGAATTTATCTTAAATAGGATTTAGTAAATCCTGTAAATCTAGATTTATCAAATCCTAAGGGGGTTAAATCTAAAAAACTTTTTAGTAGGTTCGTAAGTAAATTCTAATAAATTCTAAGAAACTATTTAACAATTTTAGTCGGATTTAGTAAGATTTAGGCGGTTAAAAGTCTTAGAACCATATATCTGCCATAAATATAAATCCCGCATTTCATAACCATGTCTTCGCAAACTACCATTTGATTTCCAAATGCCTTTAAGAGGTAAAGGCTTGATACTGAATAATAATAATATTATTATTTAATCTAATTAAGTTTAGCTTTAATTCTTTATTTATAATTTTACTAATCAATATTTAAATATTTATTGAACAAGTTGATCATTAGTAATAATTTTATTAAACTAATTATATTAAATTGTAGTTTTACATCCATTACCTAATAGNAAACTAATTATATTAAATTATAGTTTTACATCCATCACTTAATAATTAATTATTTAATTATTAAACTAATTAATACCTGTTAAAATTTATTAAAATGATTAAATTTAATATGCAATTTATTTAATTAATTCATGATTGAATAAATATATAAATTTATTTATTTATTATTTATTTGATAACATATTAATTAATTATTAACATATTAATTTATTCAATAATTGAATCAACTCAAAAAAAATTAACTATCTTCTCCTTCCGTTCTCCTACTCGAAACCTTGTCGGCCGGCTTCACTATTAGTTTCACCCATAACCATCGCCTTGGTGACCGAAAGCTCGCAATACAAGTCATTGTTAGAGCTGGGAAGACAACGACACTCTCAACTTTCTCTAAGAACGTATTTGTTTCGACTATGGCTATATGAAATATAATCCCTTGAATTTTTTGGCCTGTGGAATTTACTGTTCCATTGCATTCAAAGGACGCTCTCAGAAGGCATTGCAATGGAAAATTAATAAATTTAATTTCACTAAAGTAATTAAAATAAGATTAAGAAATGTGATGACGTGCATTTTCAGCCACCTTATCAAAGAAAAAATGCGACACATGATAACAATTTAGTCTAATATTATTATTTTTTTAAACTTTAAATTAAATTTATTAAAATTAATAACTAATCGGCCACCTTATCAAATAAAAAATGTGACACATGATAACAATTTAATCTAGTATTAATTGTTTTTAACATTTTAATTAAAATTATTAAAATTAACAACTGATCTACTTCTAAAATTTTGACGAACAATGAGTGATTGTGATGAAGCTGATAGACAACAGCTAATGGGGGGTGTTAATCGTGGTAGGTGATAGCAGATTATGAGGGCGGCAAGTGATGGGTGTTGGTGGTGTTTATAATGACATTAGGGTATAGAGTGTTCAATGGATCAGAAGAGAGAGGGAGGGAGAGAGAGAGAGAGAGAGAGGGAGGAAAATATAGTGCACATCAATACCAGTGCCAAGAGAGTAAATCTATTTGTCCTTTATTGAGGAAATGCCCTCTTATTTATAGGTTCTAGAGATATCTAAGAAAATTAAATGTTTGTCATTGTTTTAATAGGGGCGTTACGTGTCAATATTTCACCTTTTCATATTTGAAAACTGACTTTGAGATTTTTTAATACCCATAACTAACGTTGGCACCATTTTATATTCATAACTTCTCATAAAGGGATATTTATTGAGACGTAGTCATTTTCATTCGACCGGCTGAGAGTCATTCGGTCACTTGAGAGGTCTTTAGTTGGCTTGAATACCTTTGATCAACCTTCTCATGAGAATCTCAGTAGAGGCCCTCTTGTCATCATGGTGAACATGGACCGTCAGGTCGAGGGTGTATCATTGTACTCTAATGAGCAGTTCTCCTTGGACAAGGGGCCTCCTCATAGGATTAGAAAGGTAGTCAGTGAAGTGCTCTTTGGCCATATTTGGGAAGAATTCTAGAATAGGTTGAGGGGGTGGCTACAATGGACAACCTCTCATATCAGGTGCCTCAAGGTCTTTCTTTCGGTCGGTCCATTATCTTAACCGAAGGAAACAATGCATGGAGTCTCCATCCTTTGAATATCCTAATGTAGTCCTTCAATGAATTTCCTTAAGATTCATGGAGTCCCGATTCTCTTACTTTTTGAAAGCGAGAGCTGCCATAAAAATAAGAGAATAAAATGTGAAAATTTAACTTATTTATTATGTAATAAATACTTATAGCAATTGAATTTCTGAAATTTATTTTCCCACAATCCCTATTAATAGGGTGTGATCAACATTTTTTATCACACTTTTTGAATGTTCTGCCCTTCAATTGGTTAGTGATAGAAGAGAAAAATTGTGAGCAAAAAAAAAAAACTCGTGAATGTGGTGGCTATGATGAAAGTCTCTAGTCTTTCAACTGAAAACTCTACTCTCCCACAGGGGTGAAAAAGAAATTAGATATTAATTGGCTAGTGATTAAGAAGAATCGTGGAGATTAGGCCTAACTGGCAAAAAAGAGATCAAAAGGAGAAGGTCGGCCGGTTGGATCAAAGAGGGGGGAGAAGGGAGTAAGCTGGAGGGAACAAATTTGATTAAGAAATGTAAACAAAAGACGCAGAGTGGAGAAGATGTCTAAATCATCTAATTTGACGCCACTCTATCATGAAATAGAGGATGGGCCAACGCACACAACATTGGTGCAACAATTCAGCAATTGCTCAATAACTTGTCCAAGCAATCATAGAGATTCGAGTCTAGCTGCATAAAGGGGTAGCTACCTTTACCTTGGCTAGTGAGGCTAGCAAGGTGATTGTGGAATTGTTTTTCTAATATATGTTTTCTGTTAGAGTGGAGCCATGCAAAAATTCCATCTGATAAATCTTCAAAATAAAATCAAGGGTTGGAAGTTCTGATTTTTCTAGTGTGTTTACGAGGATTGGGAAATCTCTACCAAATCGACAGAAAGACCCTCTAAGAAGAAGAAAGGATTCCTGGAGTGGGTCCAGAGGCATGCATCAACTATCTTAGGAAAGCATTTGTCCTTTATCTAGTACACCGACCCATGATAGTGAACCAGATGTTGAACACTACACATTTTGGTGCAAAGACTCTTGTCTAATGGGCTGCTTTTGATGAGGCAGAGGAAAAGAGATAGATTGAGAAGGTTTAGTGGCTATCAAGGAAGAAGCCAAGAAAAATGAAATGTGTCACTTCTACATCAAGGCAAAAAGAGGAAGAAGATGAGGACACCAAGGCGGCTGAGACAGTCCCAGGTTCGGAACAACTCATTGTCTCTAAAACCATAGTTGTCACTCAATATATTGTTATTGGTGAATTAAATCTGATTGAACAAAAACCATCATTGATGAATTTAGGGGCTTCGAGAGATCAACATTGAAAGGAGTCGACAACAAGAATTTCTATATCAGGTGTTGAGGAACCCTCAGAATGTTTGTTGACCTAGGGAGCTTCCTGACCATCTTCCTTAGGCTTCATTCCTCTTTTTGAAAGAGGTAAGGCCAATCAACCTTTCCCCTCTAGCTTCATCGATAGAACAGATGAAAGAGGAAAGCTTAGAAAAAAGCGTAAAGGAATGCCTGACCTAGGAAGAGGAGTTAGATCCAATTTATGCTCTAGAGAGCAGGCTAGCCACTTTTTTAGAAGAACAACACCAAAGGAAAGGTACGGATTCAGCCTAAGATTCTAAATCTCCTCTCCCCATACCTTTGAAGAAAAAGCATATGTAGAGTAAGGATAATTGGAGTCCATTGTAGAAGAAGCATCCAAAGATCTTTCTCAACTCACAGTCTAGTTTTGCCTCAATAACATCCCGAAGGATTGGTTTCCTCAAGCCTTGAGAACGAACAAGTATGCCTTGACCATTACAGATTTTTTTTGGTCAGAGGGCATACAAAAATTCTTAAATAACCACTAACTTATAGATTTATGACATTTGGTCGATCAATATCAATTGCTCAGACTCGCCACCATACACCACCTGATTTCTATATATCTTGAAGTGAAAGACAAGGCCTTGAAAGTCGAGGCTAAAACCAAAGAGTTTAAGGTACAAGCAAGAGAAGCTAAAGAACGGGTGGTCGTGGTAGAGGCTTGACTTGATGATGCTAAGGAAAATTTGGAGATCACATCAGAGTGGGTTTCTACCATATAGGAGAAGAATATTGAATTAGCAGAGCTGATGGTCACAATGAAGATGCCCGAGGAGTCCCTTGACACTCAGATTGTAAATCTCAAGACAGATAAAAAGTGGCTTTTGACCAATTCGATAGAGTTGGGATAATCAACCTAAAGTACTCTGACCTTTAGCTTCAGAATAGAGAGAGGAGTTTGAGAGAAGTAATGTGGCGGATGATGGATCGTCTAACACTCAAACTCTCCTAAACTCAAGATTTTTTTTATGTAACTGAACCAATGTATTTGAAAGTTTTTGTATAGAAATACATGCAACATAACAATTTTATGATTAAAATATGACTTTTGATCAGTTTTACTTGTATTATTATCTTTGTTTACACGCTTTATTAAATTATGATGTCACATTATTCACCATTCTTTTGACGATTTTGATGTGTTTCCTATTTGTTGCTTAAATGTTGATAATTGGTTTTTAATTTGTGTACATTGATCAAACATCATGGTGTAGTTGTCAGTCATTTTTATTTTTCTTAACCGATCAAATGATATGTGTTACATTAGTTTATTTTAGGGTGTCAACTCTTAACTCAGGCAGATCTATGTATTAGTTGTTTAACTAGTTTCAAATTTTCTTTCAGTCACACCACTCTTCGTAGGGTTGTAGTCATTAAGACTTTTCCAAGGTGGTTTTCTTGGAACCCTTCGTAGAGCTGTGTCACTTGTAGTGGGTAACCACTTGAAGAATTTCATTAGCTAAAAACTTAGAAACCCAAAATTGAGGTAATATTTGAGTGATTAATCATGTTGTTTTTGGTTGATTAGATGCCTTGATGCCTCTTTTGGTTGGCTTCTTAGGATACTCTAATTCCTCTAATGTTGTCTCAATGATAAGTGCATCAATCTTCCAAGTTCCTCGAATGTTGTTCAAACCTGAGTTCAAGATCACATGGTTAGTTAATGTTTCTATTATCATTATGTTAAAATAAAAAAATTCACAAGTGTTGGAAACGAAAAAGTCCTTTTATATTTTTCATCCATCTACATAGCGTAGTTGGTTTTAGGAAAAACTCTCTTGTGATCATCCCCGCTCATGTCTAAAAAACCTTTTAGGGTGACTTTTTGACAAATAATTTAAAGGCTAATCCAAATTTAACCAAGTTTTGTGTATGTCTACAATTTAAAGGCTAATCCAAATCTAACCAAGTTTTGATCTCTTGTGATCATCCAAGTGTTGGAAACAAAAAAGTCCTTTTATATTTTGTGTATGTCTACAATTTAAAGGCTTTTAGGGTGACTTTTTGACAAATAATAAATGGGCTAATCCAAATCTAACCAAGTTTTCTGTCCACTTGACCTCTTGTTTTTGGGTTGGCTTTTTTCAAGACTAAGAAACCAAATGTAAATGTTTTCTCTCAAACATTCTTGCTATAGTATCGAGTAGTTATACTCTTTAGTTCTTCTTGCTAGAGTATTACATTGGTTTGATTTTCTTTTAGTAGGTCAAATACAAGAATTATTCCTTCACTATTTGTTTTTTGGTAGTTGGTTATATTTTCCTCTTCGAATGTAGTGGTTGTGAAGACACTCTTGCTATGGTAGCTATACTCGTCATCTCATATGAAAGCATGTAATGAGTTTGCTTGGTTGCAATGACACTGTTCAAACGTCCCATAATACAGATGAATGTCAGTCCACCCATTTTCCTTTTGTTGCATTGGCTTTTTTTCTTCAGTAGATTTAAGATTATCTTTTTTGCAGCCTCTACTCAATCATTCATCCAAGGATGAGTTATGGATGCGAATTTTAGGTTAGTTCCCTTTCTTTAATAGAAATTATTTATCCTCTAGTCAGAGAATTATTTTCTATTATCGTTAATAAGTACCAGATGCAATCTATACTGACAGATGATGTCTGTCTAGAGGAATTTCTGGATGACATCCATGGTAATCTGAGTAAGGACCTCTGCTTCTATCAACATTAAAAAAGTAGTCTGCGATGACTAAAATGAATTTACTAGCCTTCTAAAGGGAGAAATGACCCAAACATGTCGAATCCCTAGATGAAGAAAGGCTAGAGACTAATAATTAGATATAGATTGTGGGGTGGCTAATGCTGTAGCTAGGTATACTTCTGACATAACTCACATCTCCTAAAAAATTTCTTTGTATTCTTCATGCACGTTAACCATAAATAGTCTTTCCACTAAACATGATGGGCCAAAGCTTTTCTTCTGAAATGACATGCACATTTTCCAGAGTGTATCTCCTTGAGAATTTCTTCAAACTTAATGTCATTAACACACCTTAGGAGTAATGAAGTGGCTGATCCTTGGAAATTCAATCATGAGATAGTGTGCAAAATTAAACTTAAATCTCCTTTGATCAGTTATTTCCTCAGAGATCTTTTCGATTTATTGATAATGGACGTAGAGATCCATCTAACTCTGAGTGTTATTAGCTTCTACCTCCATGGTTTCTAGTTCCTCAATGGTCGGTCGAATTAGCCTTGCAACAACTCTTCTCCAAAGAAAATGCTCTTAGATTGAAGATCTGTCACTTATTTTCTTCTTAACCAACATATTTGATTCTGAAGTCTGTAAACTTCAATTTCTCCGCCTTTACCTTGCAAAAGTATTTAACCCTCATTTTGTCTTTAATCTTGAATTTCTATTGACTTAGTTCACTACCAGTTGTGAGTATGAATTCACCATAATATATCAGACATTCATTTCATAGGCTTGATAGAAACAAATATTAGTGCTTCATATTGCTCTTGTTTGTTGGGGACTTCAAACTAAAGGATGACAGAATGATAATTATGCTCTCCAATAAAATTTCTCAACACTAGTGTTATTCCTGCACATGCCTAACTTGAGGCGCCATCAATATGCAAGGCTAAGGTTTGATTGTTAGTGCTAGCTCCTTCACTTAGTTCAATTTTTTGGAGAAGTCCGCCAAAAAGTGCTACAACTTGACCTTTAATTGTAGTTCGAGGAATGTAGGTGATGTCATATTCACTGAACTCTACAACCCTATTCAGAAGTTGACAAGAATGTTGCAACTGAATGAGCATAGTTTTAAATGGGTGATAATTGATGACTCTGATCAAATGTGTCTGTAAATATGACTGAAGCTTGTGAAAAGAGTCAATTAAAGCAAATGTTAGCTTTTAAATAATAATATACCTAACCTCAATGTCTCTGAGGACTCGATTGGTGTAGTAGATTGGGAAATATTTTCCCAGCTCGTATAAGACCAAGACCGAACTGATGGCTTCGGGCCAACTCCCAAATACAGAGAAAGTTCTTCTTACTATTTTGGGTTTTTTAGGAGTGATGGCGAGGGAAGTGATTGCTTTAAGATCTAGAATGCTTGCTTACATTTGGTCAACCACTCAAAGTTCTTAGCCTTTCTTAGTGTTTTGAAGAAGGCTGCACATTAGTTGCTTGACCTTCAGATGAAACGACTAAGTGCTACTATCCATTGAATGGTAACTATTTTCCCGTCAAATGAAAACCTTGCAAAAATGAGACAACGACTATAAAATCATTGAGTAGTGGGAGACTAAAGATCACATTATTAGTGGATGGTGCATTGACCACCAAGAAGTCTTCCATGTTGGTGAAGTGGCCGTCACCCTCTCTTCAGTTAACTGATATCCCGATTATTCCAAGGGCTTCCGGTTGTTCAACTGAAAAATCATATAGTGGGTCAATCAGTACAACCAACCAGTTGACAGATAGATGCAATTTATCAAAGGTAGAATTGATCAGAATATTCAATGAACTTTGAATGTCAACTAAAATACTACCCACCTCGTGGTTATTAATCACCACGATTCGTTTTCAAGGAAAGATCTACATTAGTAATAAAAATTGGGAGATGAGTCTTCCGCTCAAAATGAAAGCAGTGACACAAAGTTTCCTCTTATGGAGTCTATTGTGATTGACTCATCAGATCAAATCTCCTCTTAGAATGGATGGAACTATCCCCATGATGTGGATAACATTGGCTTGAATGGGCTCATTTGAGTCATCTTTTGTTGTGGCTTTTGTTTGTCTTTGGGGGAATGCTCTCGGGTGGTATTTGTAAAATTTGTTTTTAATTCAGGCTCAGATTCTCATTTATGGACCATTTTGAACTACACTTTATATTGTGTGGCCTCCACTAGTTTTAGCATCGAAACTCTTAATCGAGCGGGTTTCTATGTTTCTTAGTCGCCTTTCTATCGGTCGTTTGACTGACTCCATCCTCTTAGATACTTTTGGCCGACCTCTTTATCATCATGAGATGACCATACGCCTTCATGTTTGGCAATATCTGGTTCAAATCCTTTGATAACATGCATCTGTTAGTCGACCAACTAGTGTTGCTAACCGGTCTACTTTATGGGTTTTCTGGTAAATAAAAGAAACCCATTGGAATAATCGGGCTATATGTCACCTAGAATGACGGTGACATCCAATTTACCAATATGAAAGTGTTTCTGGTAGTTGGTGCACCTCCCAGTAATAATGCTATATTTAGTCAGCATCTACTTAGTGAATTCTATTTCATGGTTTCCATATACCATGTTGTCATAAAGTTTCCATGTGATGGAAAGATAGGTACCATTTCAGGCAGTTAGGAATTTTCTTAAATGTGAGACCTTCAGGCGGTCATGAATGTAGAAGAAGAGTTATTCGACATTCATAACTAGCAAGAATATGGTATTAAGTCAGATAAAACTGCTGAAGAGATTCCTTTTGCCAAGAAAGTGCTGAGTAAATTTTTCTAATCAATTAAGCTTTTAATGTATGGTACAAAGACTTGGTCTAAAACCTCTAGGAGAGCGTCATGATGTTTTTTTTCTGGTTGGCCTTTGAAATGCCATGAATCCAAATTGACGTAGTGTGTCACCATGTAAACATCAATCTAGTATCCTGGTAAGTAAATAAAAAGATGAGAACATCTGCCATCACATTAGCTGGGCCCATCGATGAAGAAGTGCATAAGATAAAAGCGGTGAGCTACATTCGAGAGGTACAATATCCAACCTAGGTCTCTAATGTAGTCGTGGTCCAGAAGTCAAATAAGAAATGAAGGATGTAGATGGACTTCATGACCCTGAGCATTGTTTGCCCAAAGAACAATTATCCCCTTCACTTGCAGCCTCGGTCGCCTAGAGGCTCCTTGATCTCGAAAATAAAGTTGTGTAAAACTTATAAAGTTGACTCCACTTTACAACGATGCCAAAAAATTGATGTCTTACTTTATGAATAAGAAATTTAAGCTATTTATGTTGAGATTTTACGCAAGTATACGTATCGTTATAAAGTAATATAAGACTTTCAATTTAAGCCCAAATATCGATCCCACGAGGAAGGTTTAAATTTGAAATGATAAATTAACTAGGAAATTCAAAGAAATTAAATAAAATTACTGTCACTAATTTCAAATTTTTTGAGATACTATCATAATTAAATTATTAACTACTAGCAAAACTAATATGTTTTATGTGATGAAATTTCCTAATATGAAACAACATTTTTCCCACTACAATAAGTTTTTGATAAAATGAGATGAGATAAATGGTTTAAATATGTATTGTGCCAAATATAAGTAATTTTAATTCTCTACTTTGATTTATTATTATAGAAAATCATTGGCTAATCTCAGGTTTAGTCCCTAATTTCATGGCTAGGCTAGGAGGATACTGACTCTCACTCCAGAGCTCTCACTTCCCTTCCCCTAAAGGCTAACGCTCGCTTTAATTCTTAAACACTAAGATCAAATTGGAGATTTTAGTCTGTCACCCTAAAATCTCCAATTCTACACCCAACAAATTATATTTTCTTATTTATTTGCACTTAATTCTATGAACAAAATATTCCTTCATGGAATTAAATGTGATTCTCACTCTTGTTGTAGAACTCATAATCCATTTCTCAGATCATATGTTTCTTAGCATATTTTAACAATTCAATTCACCAGATCGAAAAGGAAATTAAGAATAGAGTTGAAAAACCATCACAATTTATTTTATATTTTAAAATTGACACATCCAAATTATCTTTTCATTTTATCATATCTCAGAGTAGAGAGAAAGATAAAGGGAACTACTTAGACTTCATGAGAAAGATACAAACAAAACTCAAATTTTATATATAAAAAAAAGCTCATATAACAATAATAAACAAACAACACTTATTTGAAACTCTTTCTCAAAGCAAATCTTTTTTAGCCTCTCTTAAAAGATGTAGGAAGAAGAAATCTCTCACTTCTCTTTCTTTCTAACACTCTTAGAGAAGAATTCACACTTAAACTCACCACAAAAACTTAAAAATTTAGAGAAATAAATGACTGATGGACTCTAAGTGGTTGTGGGGAATGTGGAATAACATGGAAGAGAGTGGAAAGCGGTCAAAGGGGTGTCTTTTCTGATCAATTTTCTCTCTAAATAGAGCCTAATGTTTGTTTTCCAATAGGTGCATCCAAAAACTCTTCAAAAAACATCCAAATTGGTCAAATCTTCTAGAAATAGGTCTTGCACCGACATTGGCGTTGTCGACGCCAGTGGCCCTTGAATTAATTTTGTGCTCTCTGTTAAATGGCACCGTCAATGCTGAGGATAGTCCGACCTCTGTTCTGTACATCTGTGTCCATCCTAGAGCCGTCGACACTGAGTTTTTCTTCAAAAACGTCATTTTAACTCCAAATTCCATCTTTTTTGCTTCTTTTTTGCTTTAAGTCATAAAAATCAACAACATGCAATAAAANTATATATATATATATATATATATATTTGGTATGAAATCAACATAATTAATCGTATTAAGGGTAATTTTCTTAGTTGTTTCTTCCATTATGTAATTTTACAAACATACATCTATAAATAGGAAGCAAAAAATACAAATAAAAAGACTTTTTCCCCTGTTTCACTACAGAAATTGGGCTAATTACTCTTTGCCTCTCTATTCCTTCTTCTCCCGCCTCCAACTCTCGAGACATGTTCACAATAGGCAACCTGCGATTCAACAATACTAAATAAAAAAAATAAAATTACCTCTATTTAAAAAAAAATCATCATGTAAATTGACTAGTCAACTTTCTGTGAAAGCTAAAATATAAAGACATTTCACTTTCCCATTTTAGTCCCACATCAACATGCTAATTTTTATTTTGTTTAAATGGATGGAAATGTACTGTTACTTTTTCTTTATTGAAAGGCAACAGTTTGCTGACAAGGGAATAGTGTGAAAAAGCAATTACATGTATACCATTTAATGCTTATGTACTTACACATCAGCAACAACAACAACAAAGTCTTAATCCCACTATGTGGGGTCAGCTAAATGAATTACTCCACTGCGTCCTATTTAGTGTCATATTTTCATTTAGTTCTAGTAAATTAAGATCATTTTTTATACATAAGCCGAAGTCTTCCTAGGTTTACCTCTGCCTTTCTTAACACAAGTCTAATATAAAACATTTACTCTCCTAATCAGATCATCAGATGGTCGATGTTTAATGTGACCAAACCATCTAAGACAACTTTCTCTAATTTTGTCTGCCACAGGAGCTGCACCAACCCTATCATGGATATATTCATCTCACATTTTGTCTCTAAGTGTAAAGCTACTCATCCACCTAATCATTCTCATCTCCACAACACTTAACTTATTATTATGCTTCTCTTTTAAAGGCCAACATTCAACGCCATAAAGCATTGCAAGTCTCACCACTGTCTTATAAAATTTTCCTTTCAACCTAAGTGGTACTTTTCTATCACACAAAAGTCCTGAAGCATTCCTCCACTTTACCAAAACCAACTTGAATTCTACTATTAACATCCCCATCTATATCACCATCGCTTTGGACAACGAACCTAAGATATCTAAATCGTACTATTAACATCCCCATCTATATCACCATCGCTTTGAACGACCCAAGATATCTAGCGGTACTTTTCTATCACACAAAAGACCCGAAGCATTCCTCCACTTCAACCAACCAACCTACTACTATTAACATACCCATCTATATCACCATCGCTTTGAACAACAGACCCAAGATATCTAAAATATTCACACCTTTTAATAATTTGATCACACAAACTCACACTTTTGTCACTAGAGCTACTACTACTAAAATTACATTCCATGTATTCAGTTTTAGTTCTGCTTAAATGAAGGCCTTTAGACTCCAATGTAGACCTCCATAATTCAAGTTTTTCTTGGGCTTTTCTCTCTTTTTATCCACGAGAAGGATATCTGCAGCAAAAAGCATACACCAAGGTACATCCTCGTGTAGATGTTCAGTAAGAACATCCATAACTAAAGAAAAAAGATATGGGCTTAGAGCCGATCCCTGATGTAATCCAACAGAAATAGGAAAATATTTGGGCAATCCTCCTTCAGTTTGAACACAAGTAACAACCTAGTACACATATCTTTAATGACTTGAAGATAAATCATATCAACAACTTTCTTCTCAAGAACTCTCTAAAGGATATTTCTTGGAACCTTATCGTAAGCTTTTTCTAAATCAATAAAGATCAAATGTAGATTCTCCTTATTATCTCTGAACTTCTCCATCAAACCTCTCAATAAATGTATAGCTTCCATAGCAGACCTGCCCGACATAAATCCAAATTGATTATGAGAAATATTTGTGATGCGTCTTAACCTAATGCTCAATCACTCTCTCCCATAATTTTAAAGTATGACACATCAACTTAATTCCTCAATAATTGTCACACTCTTGCGCATCCCTTTTATTCTTAAAAATGGGGACCAAAATACTCTTCTTCCACTCCTCAGGCATCATTTTAGTTTTAAAAATAATATTAAAGAGATTAGTAAGCCAATAAACACCCAAATCTCCTAAATAATTCCACNTTGAACATAAGTAACAGCTCTAGTATACATATCTTTAATGACTTGAATATAAGTCATATCAACTCCTTTCTTTTCAAGAACTCTCCAAAGGATATTTCTTGGAATCTTATCGTAAGCTTTTTCTAAATAAAAAAAGATCAAATGTAGATGCTCTATTATCTCTGAACTTCTCCATCAACGCTCTAATAAATGTATAGCTTCCATAGTAGACCTGCCTGGCATAAATCCAAATTGATTATGAGAAATCTTTGTAATGCGTCTTAACCTAATGCTCAATTACTCTCTACCATAATTTTAAAGTATGACACATCAACTTAATTCCTCAATAATTGGCACACTCATGCGCATCCCCTTTATTCTTAAATATGGGGACCAAAATACTCTTCTTCCACTCCTCAGGCATCATTTTAGTTTTAAAAATAATATTAAAGAGATTAGTAAGCCAATAAACACCCAAATCTCCTAAATAATTTCACACTTCAATTGAGATACTTTAAAATCTCCTTCATAAAAATCTCCAAGAAACACCAGAATCCAAATCTCCTTCAGTTTANTTGAGATACTTTAAAATCTCCTTCATAAAAATCTCCAAGAAACACCCAAATCCAAATCTCCTTCAGTTTGTATTTACACATCGAACAACTAAATTTTAATTATTACATTTATATCACCCAAATATTTCATATTACATAAAAAATGACACTATTTTAAATTCTCAAAATGAAATACACTTTTCATTCACAGAAAAGGTGGCACGTAGTAAAAATTGTATCTTTGGTGCTAGATATGTAAATACAAGAGAATCGAGTGGTATGTATATAAATGTTCCCCAGAAAAAGCCTGAGTGAGATGCATCCGCCTATGATAATGATCACAAGGAGCGCCGGCTACCCAATTAGAAGAGAGGGAGGGGAGGGCACCTAATACTTCTTCGAGCACAAGTGGTCACTAATAACTAGGGGTGTAAACGAACCGAACACGAACGAACAGAGCTTGTGTTCGTGTTCGGTTCGTTTAAAATTTAGTTTGTTTGAAATAAGCTCGTGTTTGAAATTGTTCGTGAAATCATTGTTCGTGTTCGTTTCTTAACGAACGAGCCAAACACGAACCAAACACGAACTGAACANTAAAAATTGTATCTTTGGTGCTAGATATGTAAATACAAGAGAATCGAGTGGTATGTATATAAATGTTCCCCGGAAAAAGCCAGAGTGAGATGCATCCGCCTATGATAATGATCACAAGGAGCGCCGGCCACCCAATTAGAAGAGAGGGAGGGGAAGGCACCTAATACTTCTTCGAGCACAAGTGGTCACTAATAACATAAATCAACTACTCTGGTAGTAACTACAAAATTGGCCTTGCATTACTATCGCTTGAACATCAAATAAAAAGGACAACTAACAACTAATAAAATTTAGTCTCAAATTTATCAAAATTTTTAAATTTTGACTAAATCAATTCAACCAGAAAATACTCACAAGAGATTAATTCAAAATTAGAAATTTAGATCATTTCTCCCCTTCGAAATTGTTGCATTTCAGATGCATTCTAAATTAAAAGTTAGATCAGCTATTGGGCGATATATCAGTGAAAATATTAATAATAATCATAAATAGAAATATTATATTTTGAATTTAGCATTTGTCACGTGGGCTATTTTTATAGCCCGACTCTGTCAGGGTTTTAACGGACATGTACTTCAGCCGATGAATATGGAAAGCCGGCCTAGAGTCATTCATTAAATTCCTAGGTTTATGCTTGCATCATCATCTTCATTTAACTTTCGTCGAATTAGAACCAAGGCACAGGAGACACTTGGCTGCTCGCTCACTTTACTCATAGGTGAGTCTCTTGCCTCTCTTTGTTAGAAGAAGCGAAATACTTTTCCTTTCTCCTCAAATAGGGTTTTTGCAAGTTTTTCATATCTTTAGCCATTTATATTTTCTTCTGTTTAAAAAAGTTTTGTATGACCGATCTTGATGTGAATTCCTACTGTGACGCTTGTGAAGCAACAAGATTCAAAGATTTCTCGAATCATGAAATCCGAAGGAAAACAATTTGATCTTGAAAGTGAGGGTCTTCGTTCCTATAACTTGAATTCTATGTCCATCGCTGACAAGATCTTGTTGAAAAAAAAGCTTTTGAGAGAAGTCGCTCAAGCTAGATCTCTCATTGAAAGAGTTGAAGGTGTTCTGACAAGAGAAGAACGATACTGCAAAAAATCGAATAATAGTAATTGTTCCTTAATGCAAAAATCTATTCCTACAAGTAGAAAAAGAAAATCAACTGAAGTAAATGAAGATCTGAAGAATGTCGATGTTGTAACAAAGGTTAACCATTCAAAAGTTTATACTGCAAAGACTAACAGTTCATCATGTCTCTAGAAAATTTCAAAGGATCTTAAAACATCCAACAGTGTATGTCTCATATACTAATGATTACTTTGTTTATTTTGGGTCTTGTTTCATCTAATAAAATTATCATAATCTTTTTTTTTCCTACATCAGGTTCAACGAGATTCCAAAAACTCAATTTGTCCGCATAAGAGAGCCCGTTGTTCAACTCGAAATGGTAGGAAACATAGATTTGCAAAAAACCCTTCAAATATTGATTTAGCATATTTTATTTTTCATGATTAAGTAATTTATTTATTCGTTTTGATGATTTATAATTAGTGATGTTGTCAGTTGTTGTTTTGCATCGACAGATTTGATTCATGCTCACAATAAGAATCCTCAGCATAAAGCTCAACTTAATAAATCAAGCAATACTAACAATAAAGGATTTCCTCATGCTACTAACTTTTTTAATTTTATTCTCCATAAATTTTGAATAGAATAATTTCCCTGTTTTATTATGAACTAAAAAAAATTCAGATTTTTAATAATTTTTTTTATTTATATTTATTATAGGTTCTGTTGATCACCATTTCAAGTCTGAACAGATGTAATCATTGCAAGTCGTCCATGCTGTTAAGGTAAGTAGACGTTTTATTGAAACAAAATGGAGTGCAGAATTACAGTAGCAAAATATTCTATGCACAGTTCTTTTTTTTAAAAAAGACCATGTTGTATATATTATCAAAAATATATAAAAGTTAAGTGTGCATATAATATTTTGCTGCTGTAATTCTGCACTCCATTTTGTTTCAATAAAACGGTTATTTACCTTGACAGCATGAACGACTTGCAATGATGACATCTGTTTAGACTTACAATGGGGATCAACAGAACCTACAATTATTATAAATAAATAAAAACAAAAAAAATATTAAAAATATGAATTTTTATTAATTCATAATAAAGGAGGAACATTATCCTATTCAAAATTTATGGAGAAAAAAAATTACAAATTACTAGCACCAAGAAATCTTTTATTTCTAGTAGTGCATGGTTTTTTAGGTTAAGCTCTATGCTGAGGATTCTTATTGTGATTATCAATGACATCTATCAATTCAAAATAACAACTGACAACATCACTAATTATAAATCATCTCAATGAAATATAAATTAAATAATCATGAAAAATAAAATATGTTAAGTCAATTTTAAAGGGTTTTTGCAAATATATGTTTCTTACGGTTTCGAGTTGAACAACGGGCTTTCTTTTGCGGATGACTTGAGTTTTTGGAATCCCGTTGAACCTGTTGTTCGAAAAAAAAAAAAAGATTATGATAATTTTATTAGATGAAACAAGACCAAAATAAACGAAGTAATCATTAATATTGGGGACTTACAGTGTTGGACGTTTTAAGATCCTTTGAAGTTTTCTTGAGACATGTTGAACCTTTAGCCGTTGTAGTAGAAACGTCTGAATGGTTAACCTTTGTTGCAGCATCGACATTCTTCAGGTCTTCATTTTCTTCAATTGATTTTCTTTTTCTGCTTGTAGGAATATATTTTTGCATTAAGGAACAATTATTATTATGCGGATTTTTGCAGTTTCGTTCTTTTCTTGTGAGAACACCTTCAACTCTTTTAATGAGAGATCTAGCTTGAGCGAGTTCTCTCAAAAGCTTTTTTTTTCAGCAAGATCTTGTCAGCGATGGACATAGATTTTAAGTTATAGGAACGAAGACTCTCACTTTCAAGATCAAACTTCTTTCCTTCGGCTTTCATGATTCGAGACATCTTTGAATTTTGTTGCTTCACAAAAAAAAAAGCATCACATAAGGAATTCACATCAAGATCGATCATACAAAACATTTTTAAACATAAGAAAAATGTAAATGGGTAAAATTATGAAAAAACTTCCAAAAATCCGAACTGAGGAGAAAGGAAAAGTATTTCACTTCTTCTAACAAAGAGACGCAAGAGGCTCACCTTTGAGTAAAGAGAGCGTGCAGCAAAATGTCACCTGTGCCTTGGCTCTAATTCGACGAAAGTTAGACGAAGATGATGATGGAAGAATAAACCTAGGACTTAATGAATGACACTGGGCCAGTTTTCCATATTTATCAGCTGAAGTACATGTCCGTTAAAATCCTGACTGAGTCGGGCTATAACAATAAGCCAAGTGGCAAATGCTAAATTCAAAATATAATATCTCCGTCTATGATAATTATTATTATTCTCACTGATATATCACCCAATAAATAGCTGATCTAAATTTTGAATTAGAATGCATCCGAAATGCAACAAGTTCGAAGGGAAGAGAGCAAATCGACTGCCACAACTCAAAAAATAAAATAAGTTTTTAAAATGCACGAATTTTAGAGATCTGCCGCAGAATGTTAAGGTTCCATGACCTTCGTTTAAATGCCATTATAAATATCGAATGTAACCATTTTGAAGCCCTGCCGCTTAAAACGCAATTTGTTGCATTAGTTGGTTCAAATTCCGTGATTTCGATTTTATTTGGATGATTTAGAATTAATCTCACATAACCTTTATCTAACAACACTCTTGAGTAATTTCTGGCTTGATTGGCTTAGTCAAAATTTAAGAATTTTAATAAATTTGAGACTAACTTTTTCCAGCAGTTAGTTTTCCTTTTTATTTGAAGTTCTAGCGATAGTAATGCAAAGGCCAATTTTATACTGTTACAACCAGAATAGTTGATTAAGTTATTAGCGACCACTTGTGCTCCAGGAAGTATTAGGTGCCCTCCTCTCTCTTTTCCGATTGGGTGGCCGCCGCTCCTTGTGATCTCCATCATGGGCGGATGCTTCTCACTCAATTCTCTTGTATTTACATATTTAGCACCAAAGGTTCAATTTTTACACCATGCCACATTTCCTGAACATGAAAAGTGTATTTCATTTTTAAAATTTAAAATTGTGTAATTTTTTATGTGATATGAAATATTTGGGTGGTATAAATGTAATAATTAAGATTTGGATGTTAGAGGTGTAAATACATAAGAAATGAGTCATATGCATGTAATGGCATTTTCACACTATTCCCTTGACAGCAAACTGTTGCCTTTCAAAAAAAAAAAAAACTAACTAACATTATATTTTCTACCATTTAAACAGAACAAAAATTAACGTGTTGATGTGAGACTAAAATGGGAAGGTGAAATGTCTTTATATTTTATCTTTCCCGGGAAACGTGAATAGTCGATTTAAATGATGATTTTTTTTTATAGAGCCAATCTTATTTTTTTTATTTAGTATTGTTGAATCACAGGTTGTCTATTGTGAACACGACTCGAGAGTTAGAAGCCAGAGAAGAAGGAATAGAGAGACAAAGAGTAATTAGGCCAATTCCTGTAGTGAAACCGAGCAAAAAATCCTTTTGGTCTTTTTTTTTGCTTCTTATTTATAATGGTATATTTGTACGATTATAGAATGGAGACAATTAAGGAAACTGTCCTTAATTCGATTAATTATGTTGATTTGATACCAAATTTGGTGTGACAATTTAAATTTAAATATGGCAGTAACCAACCAATCGACTCGCTTAGGTTCAGCCAACTCAGGCGACCCATCGAATGACGATCGCGCCTGCCAAAGTAAAAAACTGGTTGGTCGACTGGTTTCGATCGTAAGCCTTTGTAAGGAGCCTCTAGGTAACCGGGGCTGCAGGCAAATGGGATAGTTGTTCTTTGAGCAAACAATGCTTAGGGTCGTGAAGTCCATCTACATCCTCCATTTGTTATTTGACTTCTGGACCACGACTACATTAGATACCAAGGTTGGAAATTGTACCTCTCGATTGTAGCCCACCTCTTTTGTCTTCTGCACTTCTTCATGGATGGGCCCGGCTAACGTCATCAGCTCGACCTGTTCAGGTGTATGGGTTGCCTCCCATAAAGCGTTTGGTTTAACGTCGTCAGCCCGACCTATTCAGGTATTATTTAGGTTGACCTGATCATTAAAACCTCTTTAAATTTGGTCTTTTACCCTCAAAATACGGCTTTAATCTGTGTCCATTTCCCATAAAGCACTTGGTTTAACGTCGTCAGCCCGACCTATTCAGGTGTTATTCAGGTTGATTAGGGTTTCCTCCCATAAAGTGCTTGGTTTAACGTCGTCAGCCCAACCTATTCAGATATTATTTCAGTTGACTGATTATAAAACCTCTTTAATTTGGTCTTTTACCCTCAAAATACGGTTTTAATCTGTGTCCATTTACTTTAAATCTATTTCGAGTCTTCTGATATTGTTGACCTCATTTTTTGTTGAGGTTTAGTTTGTCCCATTTAGTAGCCTAGGGTCTAGCCATAGAACTTTTCCTGTTGAATATTCCTAGAAAACTAGATTTGGAACCCTCACCATTAGAAATTATACCCTCTTCTTTACTCAACTTGGAGTTCTACATATTGCTCTCAACCTCTAAGTACTTAGTAGGTGGGGTCACTGTGGGGGAAACTCAAGATGTGTCACCCTTAAGATTGCTGGACCTTAGGGTTGACCCTGGGTGTTGGTCTGGAGCTAAGGAATTCTCTACACTCACAATCACTCACAACTCTGAACTCAAATCTCTAGCCTAGATCCTTTGATCTTTTGGGATACTCATGTAGATGGTCTCCTAAGCCTACTAGCCCTAAGGCCAAGGTTTAGCTAAGGCGACTATGTAGAGGACCCAAAATAGGGTTTCCATTAGTCCATGGCTTATTGGTGATGTTTGGTACCTCAAATCTACCAAAATAGATCTTGGCCTTTTACCCCTAAAACACCCCCAAATTACCAAAATACCCCTCTTGGGCTCAAAACTTGGCCTTTTACCCCTAAAACACCCCCAAATTACCAAAATACCCCTCCATAGCTCAAAATTCGAAAAATTCCAAAAATTCCCATAAAATCCCAATAAATCCCAAATATTACTAATTTCATTTCTCTTAACTACCACATGACTCAATTTGGCCAAATTGACCATCTTTAACCAACAATTGCCTTTTAAAGACCCAAATTTCCCCAAATCCAACTCAAATGTCCATCAATTTGATCTCCATTGACCCCAATTCCAATCCCAAACTCAAATTCACTTTTGATATGACCAAACTAAACCAAATCCAAGCTCAATTGGTCCATGATTTGAGCCCAATTTTTATTTTGGGCAAATCCCCAATTTTGACCATATGACCTAATCTCACCAAATTGAACCCATAGCCTAGTCAATTGGCCTCAATTAATGTTGAAAAATCTTTATAACATTCCTATAC
>JXCR01139049.1:145693-170212 GCA_002079205.1 Phalaenopsis hybrid cultivar | reverse complement strand
CTTAACCAACATATTTGATTCTGAAGTCTGTAAACTTCAATTTCTCCGCCTTTACCTTGCAAAAGTATTTAGCCCTCATTTTGTCTTTAATCTCGAATTCTATGTTANTCGAACACAAACTCATTGACGAACCGAACACAAACTGTTCGCGAACAACGAGCTTTTTTGACAGCCCTACTAATAACATAAATCAACTACTCTGGTAGTAACTACAAAATTGGCCTTGCATTACTATCGCTTGAACATCAAATAAAAAGGACAACTGACAACTAATAAAATTTAGTCTCAAATTTTTCAAAATTTTTAATTTTTGACTAAATCAATCCAACCAGAAATTACTCACAAGAGATTAATTCAAAATTAGAAATTTAGATCATTTTTCCCCTTCGAAATTGTTGCATTTCAGATGCATTCTAATTCAAAAGTTAGATCAGCTATTGGGCGATATATCAGTGAAAATATTAATAATAATCTAAAACAGAAATATTATATTTTGAATTTAGCATTTGCCACGTGGCCTATTTTTATAGTTCGACTCTGTCAGGGTTTTAACGGACATCTACTTCAGCCGATAAATATGGAAAGCTGAGCCAACATCATTCATTAAGTCCTAGGTTTATTCTTCCATCATCAGCTTCGTCTAACTTTCGTCGAATTAGAGCCAAGGCACAGACGACATTTTGCTGCACGCTCTCTTTACTCAAAGGTGAGCCTCTTGCCCCTCTTTGTTAAAAGAAGCGAAATACTTTTCCTTTCTCCTCAGTTAGGATTTTTGGAAGTTTTTCATAATTTTACCCATTTATATTTTTCTTATGTTTAAAAATGTTTTGTATGATCGATCTTGATGTGAATTCCTTATGTGATGTTTTTTTTTTTTTNTTTTTTTTTTTTTTTTTTTTTTTTTTTTTTTTTTTTTTTTTTTTTTTTTTTTTTTTGTGAAGCAACAAAATTCAAAGATGTTCCGAATCATGAAAGCTGAAGGAAAGAAGTTTGATCTTGAAAGTGAGAGACTTCGTTCCTATAACTTAAAATCTATGTCCATCGCTGACAAGATCTTGCTGAAAAAAATGTTTTTGAGAGAACTCGCTCAAGCAAGATCTCTCATTGAAAGAGTTGAAGATGTTCTCATAAGAGAAAAACGAAACTGCAAAAATCCGCATAATAATAATTGTTCCGTAATGCAAAAATATATTCCTACAAGCAGAAAACGAAAATCAACTGAAGAAAATGAAGACCTGAAGAATGTTGATGCTGCAACAAAGGTTAACCATTCAGACGTTTCTGCTAAAAAGGCTAAAGGTTCAACATGTCTCAAGAAAATTTCAAAGGATCTTACAACGTCCAACACTGTAAGTCCCCAATATTAATGATTACTTCATTTATTTTAGTCTTGTTTCATCTAATAAAATTATCATAATTTTTTTTTTCCAACATCAGGTTCAACGAGATTCCAAAAACTCAATTCATCCGCAGAAGAAAGCCCGTTGTTCAACTCGAAACCGTAAGAAACATATATTTGCAAAAACCCTTCAAAAATTGACTTAACATATTTTATTTTTCATGACTATTTAATTTATATTTCATTTTGATGATTTATATAAATGTGATTAATGCTCACAATAAGAATCCTCACTATAGAGCACAACCTAAAATAACATGTACTACTGGCAATAAAGGATTTCCTCGTGCTAGTAATTTTTAATTTTTTCTTAAGCATAAATTTTGAATAGGATAATTTCCCTGCTTTATTATGAATCAATAAAAATTCAGATTTTTAATAAATTTTCTGTTTTTATTTATTTATATTCATTGTAGGTTCCGTTGATCCCCATTATAAGTCTAAACCGATGTCATCATTGCAAGTCCTCCATGTTGTTAAGGTAAATAACCATTTTATTGAAACAAAATGGAATGCAGAATTACAGCAGCAAAATATTGTATGCACACTTACCTTTTCTATATTTTTGATAATATATACAACATGGTCTTTAAAAAAAAAATTAAGAAGAGAACGGTGCTATGTTCTAATTAAATTTATCAATTGATTGTTTAGGATGAAAAGAATCGTGCATTTAGAATATGCCACAACAACAACAGCCACAAATCATTATTGCGTTAAGTGCGCCAGACAATTTTAGATGCCACAACAAATGTCAAAATCTATAAAAGAACATAGTAAGTGTAAGTTAAGATTCTGTTTGTTGAATTTTATTTTTTTCAGATAATAGAAGTGTCCATCTATTATATATTTATATGCATTATAATTTCTAGTTATATAAATATATTCATATTTCAGTTTATGATATGCAGGCTAGAAGACCATTATGCGTTTGCATAGCTATTCTTCTGTGGTCAGGAAAACCAACTTGTTGGTGGCTTTTTGCACTAAATACGGATGGCTTATGCGGATCAGGGACCAAAAGTGGCAGCTCTTGAATCTACCATGGAGAAGGCAAGATTTCAGCGAAGGATGGGGATTAAAAAACAAAGAGAAGAATCTCATCTAGTCTTTGAAAAAGGTTATTTATTTCTTATTTGCATCTTGGGTCCCTCTGCAGAACGTAATACACTAGTAATTAAATTCATCAAATTTAAAAAACTTCAATTTCATTGATACTGAATGTGTATTACTCTAAATTTACACAGATGAAAGCAACCATTGAATTTGATGATTTCAATGAGTCTGTGAAAGAATTGAAAAGGGTGCTTGTCAAAGCATGTTGTTCTATGCTTCGAGACAGTTGAATTTATTCCTCAAAGATGATGATTGCGATGATCAGGTAATTGCCCAGATTACAGTTTCAGCAAATGATCATGACTTGGAAAAGGGAGAGATCAGGATTTAGACATCATATTTGTATTCCTACGATGTGATTTTAAACAATTTACATTCTTTCTACAATTTTCTCTATGCAATTTTTTTTTTTTCTTTTAGTGGTTCATTCTTTTAATGTAGGTATGATGGAAGAAAGCAATAATTGTGATCTTTCATCTCCTGAAAGGGCAAAAAATATGGAACGTTGGTTCTTAAAACATTTAATCTTTTTACACTTTTGATTGTAAATCAGGAAGGAATTGCTTTAGTTGTTTCGCTCATATGTCAAATCTGTAAAAAGAGAATTATATGTTGGTTGCACGTAAATGTAACATAAACATTTTCTTAGCCAAAATAGCATATCCACTTGATCTATTTTATCTGCTTTGCTCTTATTTCCTTGATTCGGAACCCCAATCTTCTCCTAAATCATATTTTGATCCATCGATCAACATTTAGTCTATGTTATTGACAAGTCCATTTGATGTTCTTAATCAAATAACATTAATAAAGCACTAATTGATTTTCTTCTTAATAAAAAATTATTATTTTTTGCTTTCTAGCAAATCGAGCATTATATAAAATTAAAGATGATTACATGAACCTTCTAATTTGGAAAACATAATACCCATGCTTTTAGGTTGATAGATCATGGCTACCACTAATTTTAAAACGGGCAAGTTAAATACATGAATTTTATTTTCTTTATTTTATATTTTTGATGAGTTGCCAATAATTTTATTTTCAAATGTAGTGTCGCATGAAATAGGAAAATTTAATTTTATGTACTACATGATAGAAAAAATTAGAGAAATATGGATGTTGTTTGTTTTCCTAAAAATTTGTTTCTATACTTCCCTTTTGAACGAAATTACCCTCGTTTTGAACCGTTGATAACTTATTTGAAGTTTTATGCAAGAAACGAGTTTCAAACAATTTTGACCAAAGTTCAAATAAGACATCAAAACGTTTTGTAGCAACATTGGACACATTATTTTATTAATTTATTTTTTGGCATTTGAACCCATGGTTGATAATTAGAACCTTTTTCGAACATGATTTAAAGTTTAAATATGATTCGAATAATGTTTTGAATATGATTTGAATAATGTTTGATCACTTTTCAATTCAAAGAATATTCGAACATGATTTAAAGATTATTCAGAAGAGGTTCAGCTATCGTTCAATTTTGATTCTAACATGGTTTGAGGATGGAATATGTAATTGTAGAAAAAATATTGATACAACAGAGTAAGTACATACATAGTGGTAAGTTATTAAAGATTTAATTCAATAGCTGTACATAAAAAATATGATCGCACAATTCTCGAGGAAATCCAATTGGTCTCTTTTAATAGACACCTGTCGGCTGATAAAAATGTGGTTTCAGAAATTGGCGGTTGCCATAATGCGTATTCGGATGCTTGATTTTAAAAGATGTTTAATTTAATTTATATTTATATATATTCTTTAGAATTTAGAAAAAATAATATTTTTAATTTTAAAAATATGAGACCAACCGATCTCATACAAACAATAGTTTAAATAAACGAGCACAACACAACAAGTAATACACCTATTCCGAGGAATAGACACATCACTTAATAGTGAGACTCGATTAAATAAACTATAGAATTTATGACATCCGTCTGATCTGCGAACCATTTATATAAGCCGACAAATTTTCTCTACCTAATATAGAATATTAGATAGGATTTATATTACCTGGGTTCTTAAAGCTCCCTATAGAGGCAATCCCCTATAGTCAATTTACATCTTAAATGACTAAAGTCACTTAAGAAAACTCTCGATTTAGATCAGAAAATATTGTCTCCAAGAATTTTAAAGGATAAGACTTTTCAAAAGTAAGACCAAGGAGTGTCAAAAGGGAGAAGCTCGAATTTGGAACATTTATTATGGAATCCAAAGGAAGAGAAACTAGGGGTTTTCACAGATCCTTAGGAGAACCTCGGTGACTTCCCAAACTTTCCTATGGTTTGACTTCAATTTCAAGAAAGTAATTATCAAGTGTTTCATCCTGCCAATTTTATTTAGTTATAGCTACATTTGTGCGAGACGATCACACAAATAACTTGGAAGATACGAGGATTTAGGTCGTCACAAACGATAACCTCAGAATCCTAAAACGAGTTAGTACTTAAATTGCACAACATGATTGTGCAAAGGCCTGAAGATGAGTTGAAAAATTTCAAAATCTTATGGTTTGTTATTTAATTATAGGGAAAGATTTTCTGTTCTAGATCCTCGAGCTGCTGTAGATTGCCGTTGTAGAAGGCTGCCACAAAGTTAGCTCCAAGCTCCTCGACGAAGTAGCAATCATAAAGTCTAAAAGTNTGAAGTTCTAATGGTGGCAACATTTTTACTATGTTCATTTCAAATTCAAATCCTGCATCTGTCACTAATATGACTCCTAAGAGTATACATTCCTTTTCACTTGTTGTTGACCTCATTTTTGTGATGGCTTTCTTCTTCTCTTTCTTGAACNTGAAGTTCTAATGGTGGCAACATTTTTACTATGTTCATTTCAAATTCAAATCCTGCATCTGTCACTAATATGGCTCCTAAGAGTATGCATTCCATTTCACTTGTTGTTGACCTCATTTTTGTGATGGCTTTCGTCTTCTCTTTCTTGAATGTAAGTTCTAGCATTAGATTTTTTAATGGATTTTCTTAGAGGACTAGTATTGTGATCCACACCAACTAAAACTATTTCTTGAGTCATTGTAGCTTCATATGTTTGGTTTTAAATCCTCAATCTTTGGTTGGGTTGATTAAGACCAGAATATTGAAAATTAAATTGAGTTCCAATTGATTGGAAATGTCTTAGAAAACCGTTTGACCTTAGAAACTTAGGTCTTGTGGTGGATCTTTCCTTGGGGCTCTCCACTTACCCTCACTCATTTTTGGAATAATTCTATGTTTAAATTTTGGAAAGCTCATTTGATTATGAAGGTCTCCGTAGGTTAAAAAGAAGGTTATCCCTAAATGAATAAATTAAATAATGAAATCATCAAAATTCAATACTAAAGAAAAATTAATAAACAAAATTAAATCCATTAAAAATTATTAAATCATAAATGAAACATAATTCATAAATAAAATCTTCAAAATTTTCAAAATTAATAACAATAATTGTTTTTTTTCAAAATAAGTCAATAAATTGGAAAATAAAAGAGATAAAAATTTGAGAATTATAAAAATAATTCAAAATTGAATAAAATGAACATAAAATCATAAAAATTAAAAATTAATAAGAAAAATAAAAATTTTCGAAAAAACATCAAATTCATTATTTATACATTTCATTTAAAATAATTCAATTTAATTCACTTTAATTTCAAATGATTTTCAAAAATATTAAAATTTTATAAAACACTCATAAAAACATTTAAAAAGATCATCCATAATTTTTTAAATTTTAAAATATTTTAATTTTTAAGTAAAAATAATAAAATCATAAAAATTTCACCCACACACACACCCTTCCCATGGTAATAACATCCAAGTGATTACCCCATCCCTTGNAGTTTTATAAAACACTCATAAAAACATTTAAAAAGATCATCCATAATTTTTTAAATTTTAAAATATTTTAATATTTAAGTAAAAATAATAAAATCATCAAAAATTTCACCCACACACACACCCTTCCCATGGTAATAACATCCAAGTGATTACCCCGTCCTTTAAAGGATTTTTGTTGACCATCTTTGCACACTCAAACTCACTCACAATTGGTTTTGAAACCTCCAAGTCATCCAATTCCAAAGCCATCCAATTCTAAGCAAAATTTTGGAGCCATTTTCGAGCCATCCTTGAAGCCAATTTTCAAACCATACCAAAGCCACTTTCTATAAGATTTTGAATACATTACAATCCATATCCTTGCTGAATTTATTGAAGCCATTTCAGTTCTCAATCAAAGCTAATTTGGAGCCACACCTCAAGCCTTTTGTAAGCCAGTTGAGCAATCCTAGAAACCACCCAAGCAAGTTTAATTCTTGCTTCAACTTCCTCTCCCCATGGAACAAACCCATTGGCTCATATTAAACCTTCCTTAGCTAATCTTAAACCACCTAAATAGCCCAAATGAGCTAGACATGGTAGCTAACCCAACTTCCAATCTTCCAAAGCACGCTACACTCTTTTTAAAGACCGCTCGACATCAATTAATCTGTAGCCCACGAA
Organism: Phalaenopsis hybrid cultivar; assembly: GCA_002079205.1. Lineage (NCBI taxonomy): Eukaryota > Viridiplantae > Streptophyta > Magnoliopsida > Asparagales > Orchidaceae > Phalaenopsis > Phalaenopsis hybrid cultivar. The sequence goes on along the minus strand of JXCR01139049.1, from coordinate 163,188 downwards.
AGTTGACCAAAACACTTGGCATTCTCTGATTGGCTCTCAAGAATTGACCAGCCAATTCACCAATCCATGGAAAACCGAATGAACCAGTCATTGAGTTGGCCAAACCCATTCCCAAAAGCTATCAATACCCTCCAATTTTTGGCCAAATCAACCACACCCATTTGTCATAGGTGAAGCCCTGCCTGATTCATTCTTGAACCTTTCCTTAGCTCCCTAGGATCATTTCCTTACCACTCCCATAGCTTTTCTGCAGTCCAAACTTCATATCATCATTTTAGTTTGGATGTTTTGTTATTCATCATTCATTTGGGACAATGAATTGATGTTGTGCATTCTATTTTAAGTAGAGTGGATGCCTCAAATCATCTTCCCGTTGTGTGTTGGTGTTTGAAGCTTCCAAGCGGATCCCTGGAAGCGGAAATGAAGATGGTGGTGCCCAATCAAGACACGACACATATGAAGGTGAATGGTGAAACCTAACCACATTACGTCAGTGGTGGCTGTTTTAAATAGTAAATTTGGTTTTCTTAGATTTAATAAAATTTTAGGAAATAAAGCGAGCTTTAAAAAATAATAACTAATAAAAAAATGCTAAAAATGTGAAAAAAGAAATTGCTGTGAATTCAGAAAAATAAGAAAAATTCCATTAGGATAACATCAAGATTTATAAAATAAATTTTAAATGGAATTAATACCATAAGGTTAGAAATTATGTTTTCATTATACTCATTTGATTTTCTTTCATAATTTCGNTCATCTGAGGCTACTAAACTTCTCACTATGGTCTATGTGGCCAATTGTTGTCATTACAACTCCCAATATGGCATTTGTGACAAACTATGTTTTTCTTTCATAATTTCAAATTATTAAAAAAATAATTCCAGAAATTAAAATATAAAGTGGAAAATTATGAAATCACCTTTGAAATTTCAAAATTTTATGGGTGACCATTTCATTCAATTAAATAGTTACTTCACATGCTTTACATTAGCTTATTCAATGCTCTTTGAGTAGGGTTTATTTGTTGTTCAAATTGCTTTTTAACCCTTTGATCTCTAATTTGGCTTAAAACAAAAAGTTAATTGATGAAATTTACAAGATAGCATCAGTAGCATGTTTAAAGCATTGATTAGAGTGTTCTATGAAAATTTGGATGAACTTTCATGAAAGACCAAATAAAATTTGATTGAGATGGTAAAAAATTGTTAAATTTGTGAATGTACCCAAATGGATAAATTGAGCTTATGCCCATTCTAAAATTTTAGAAACCTGATTAAGGACATTTAAAAATGTATTAATAAGTGAAGTTTAGAAAAATTTACCTAATTAAAGGTTATAATGGATAGATTTGTAATTTTTTAAAAAATTAAAAAATTGCTTTTTTTGCTTTTAAATTCATTAAAATTAAAATCCAATATAATAGAGTTACTAAAATTTGAAGTTAAAAAATTGATAATTAATAATTTAAATAATTCAGAAAGAAACTTAAGTNAAGCCACTTTCTATAAGATTTTGAATACATTACAATCCATATCCTTGCTGAATTTATTGAAGCCATTTCAGTCCTCAATCAAAGCTAATTTGGAGCCACACCTCAAGCCTTTTGCGAGCCACCTGAGCAATCCTAGAAACCACCCAAGCAAGTTTAATTCTTGTTTCAACTTTCTCTCCCCATGGAACAAACCCATTGGCTCATATTGAAACTTCCTTAGCTAATCTTAAACCACCTAAATAGCCCAAATGAGCTAGACATGAGCTAACCCAACTTCCAATCTTCCAAAGCACACTACACTCTTTTCAAAGACCGCTTGACAACAATTAATTTGTAGCCCACCAAAGTTGACCAAAACACTTGGCATTCTCTGATTGGCTCTCAAGAGTTGACCAGCGAATTCACCAATCCATGGAAAACCCAATGAACAAGTCATTGAGCTAGCCCAACCCATTTCCCAAAGCTATCTATACGCTCCAATTTTCGGCCAAATCAACCACACCCATTTGTCATAGGTGAAGCCCTGCCTGATTCATTCTTGAACCTTTCCTTGGCTCCCTAGGATCATTTCCTTACCACTCCCATAGCTTTTCTGAAGTCCAAACTTCATATCATTATTTTAGTTTGGATGTTTTGTTATTCATCATTCATTTGGGACGATGAATTGATGTTGTGCATTCTATTTTAAGTAGAGTGGATGGCTCAAATAATCTTCTCGTTGTGTGTTGGTGTTTGCAACTTCCAAGCGGATCCCTGGAAGTGGAAATGAAGATGGTGGTGCCCAATCAAGACACAACACATATGAAGGTGATTGGTGAAACCTAACCACATTACGACAGTGGTGGCTGTTTTAAGTAGTAAATTTGGTTTTCTTAGATTTATTAAAATTTTAGGAAATAAAGTGAGCTTTAAAAAATAATAACTAATTAAAAAAATGCTAAAAATGTGAAAAAAATTGCTGTGAATTCAAAAAAATAAGAAAAATTCCATAAGAATAACATCAAGATTTATAAAACAAATTTTAAATGGAATTTCCTAAAATTACATAATTACCTTTTTTTTGTCTTCAACTCTTAAAATGGAACAAATAAACATTAAAAATGAAATAATTTGAATCTAAAAGATGTTTAATGCACTAATCAACGGAGATATAACAAATTTTGGTAATTTTGAAAGTAATTTAGAGTAGTTGTCATCTTCTTGAAAATTACAAAATTACCTTTTTTACTTTAAGAACTCTAAAACCAAATATATATAACTCAAAATCATTAAAACTTAAAATGGAACTCTTAAGTAAAATCCAAATGACAAAACACTGTAGAAATTTAAAAATTTAAAATAGGTTTTAGTGTACATTTGCAATTTTTCCCAAATTTATAAAAATCCCGCAATCATTGCTAGGATTTTTTTTTATTGATGGGGGCCACCATAGACTTTGAAAGATTTCTATCTAAATAGTCAAATATGGCGTTAAAAGAATAATATACTATCTTGAAAAATAGAATTATTACCTTAAAATTGTTCTAATCATTCAGATGAGGAAAATCTTTGAGATTTCTAGATCTTCAAAATCAAGATCTTTCTCTGATCTCAAGGGTGTAAGATAAAATTTATTTTAATTATGGAGTAGTATCCTTATAAAAGTGCTCCCTTATAGTTAATTACATTTAAAAAATTATTCTTGAGAAAACTCTTGATTAAAGTTATGTCTTATATCTTTCTTATTCATTGATAAATGTTTATAAAATGACAAGGTCTGAAGACTTTGATAAACAAAAGGTTAGTCTGCACACGGTTTGACTTCACTTGAGTTTCAAAAAATTTAAGCCTTAGGGTTGAGCTCAACATATGATAGTTGGAATGGTACAGAGTCTGAATTAAAGTATTAAGCTTGAGAAATAATTTGGATTAAGCTAGATCTTGAATTTGAATGAGATTAACGTTAAGTTCGAATTTGAAAGGATTGGTCTTGATCTTGTGTTTTGATCATACTGAATTTGAAAAGGTTGATTAGTTTAGGTTTATTAGTTTGAGTTAAGTGAATTAAGGAACATCTTAGTCTAAGGGGTAGGAAAAGGTATATATTTCTGGATGGAGATGAAACATTAACCTAAATATCTCAAAATAGGAGGCTATAGGGACTACCATGACTTTCCATCGTCTCGGTAACATTGGTGGTCCCTTATTGTCATAGCAATAACTTAAGGTAGTCCTTCGCATTATAAAATGGTTTTGCTTATCTTCCTCCATAATATGTGCTACATAATTCTAGGATATTTGATTGTTTTCAGGGTAGGTCAATTTGCTTTATATATCCTAGTACGTAAGTCTATTTTGGCATGTACCTTGTAAATTAACATAATGCTTCTAGACTTGACTAATTTAGGGTGTGTGTGATTCTAGGTTTTTGTTGACATTTGATATCCTAGGGTCATAGTTCGGAGCTATTGTAGGGTGTGGTTATATAAAAATTAGAGTTGATTGCTTCTAAGTTTTTTGGGGTTTAATTATTAGTTGACTTGTTGTCTTTTAGATATCTTAGTTATTGTGATAAATCAAGGTTTCCTAAGTGTTGTTTAGTTTTTTTTTAATATAAGTGAAATTTTGATCAACTTAGCAATCAAAATTTGTTTTTCTACCATAAGCTTTTGTTTTAGGATTAAGATGTATATTTAGAAGAATCCAATTAAAAATTTTTAATTTAAATTATTTATAAATAAATAAAAATTATATTTTCTTTCTTCATGCAAAAAGTGTTTTTAAGTCAAAAGTGGATGTGAGAAATATAATTTATTATAAATTGGAATAATTTAATTTAAAGTAGCCCATGACTTATATATTATTATGCCAAGGTTAGGAATCAGATGCATCTGGGAAGAAATAATATTGATTCAAACACTTATGCTAGAGAACATGTATAAGCTCAAGTGGGCAGAATTTTGGTTTCCATTAATGATTCCTAAGCTCAAGTGGGAATAAATAATTTCTTAAAGTTGTAGTTTTTAGAGAATATATAAAAAGATGTTTAATTTTAAAAAAACTCAATTTTAGATTTTTTTTAAAAGAGTTATTTACTTTTTTTGAAAAAGAGTTGATTTTTAATCTTTAGATAAGAGTTGTTAATTTTGCAAAAGTGTTTAATTTTAAAAAGAATTAAATTTTTAAAGAGGATTCTTTCAAGTTTTGAAAAAAATATATTTTTTTAAAGTTAATTTGAAATTAGAGAATATTAAAATTTAATTATTGTAGACTTAAGCATTTCCTAATTAGTTAAGAGAATAATTTTAAATTAGTTCATTTTAAAGTTAATTTTGAAAATATAAAAAAGGTTTCTAAAGAGAGAAAGCCTTTTAGACTTAAGCATTTCCTAATTTTAAAATTAGAGAATATTAGAGTTCTTTTAGTTGAAGTAGAAAACATGGTTTATGTAAGTTTTGATTAAGTTTTAAAATTCAAAATTTTAAGCAACTTTAATTATTGTAGAAAAAGTTTTTTTCATTGAGTTATTAATTTTGAAACTAGTTAGATTAGAGCACTTTTAATTTAACTATAATTATAAGAATATTAGTTTTTAAATGTTTAAAACTTGTTAGATCTTCCTTTTCACTTAGTCTTTACAAAATTTAATTTTTCTTTCTTATACATCTCATCCACTCAAGGTTTGGTTCACTTAAGGCTAATCCTAACTAATACTCATTAAATCACAACTTGCATTTTGAAAAGTAAAAACCAACATTCTCAAGCACTCTCACATGAAAAAAAGGAAAGTAAATATGCAATCACACACACATTCATGAAATTTAATCATCCACCATTTCATTATTCATATGCTTTACAGATACAGAGACAATACATTGATAAAAATAAACAAAAACTGCAAGAAATAACCTAAACATAGAGTTACCTAAAAGATCCATAAGGCTTTCTTTTAGGTTACTTACATGCATATTAATTAATAATTTATATACACATAAACACATATATACATATTTAAAGTAGTATTTATACACACACACACATATACATTTGCATACATTCATGCATATACATATATAAACATAGATTCATACATAATATAGGTTTCAAAAGTAATTTTTACATGCACATAAATATATTTATAATTGAGTTTATAATATATATATATATATATATATATATATATATATATATATATATATATGGACCAAAAGTTAAAAGGATATTTGGTGGACCATTTCCATGAGTTGATGAAAATAAAGTACAATAAAAAATGTTTTTTGATCTAAACTTAAAATGGAAAGATAAATACATCATTAATTAAAAGAAAGATAAAGACATAGCTAAACATAGAGAGAGGAAGGGTCCACCGGCAAATTACCCATTTTTAATATACATTTAATGTTCATTTTATGCACATTTTTTATGATATTGCACTTTAAAGGAACATGTGTTGCATGTTTTTGGTTCCAGGTACAAGAAACAGATTTTTGAAGAAAATGGGGCAATTTGGAGTCAAACTAGCAAGAAAGAAAATTTTGACCTTGCACATTTCGATGACTTTCTACGCTTAATTTTCATTATATTTATCACATATTTTTTAATGAAATTATACTTTAAAGAAAGATTATTTTCATGTTTATTTTTTAGGTATAACAATTTGGAGCGAGATGGAACTAAAACGGGGTGAAACATAGCTGAAACGAAGTGAAACGGGGCGAACCGGTGGAGCTTCCTGAGGTGTTGCGTAAGAGCCCAAAACTGGCGCCTATATGCTAGTTTGGCCTGGAATACAACGTCTAAGCACCCAAAACTGGCGCTTAGGCGCTAGAAACCGTCCAAGAATGGTTTTTGGTGGTTTCGGCCTATTCTAGAAGGCTTTGGATGGCTATGCAAGCCCCAATGACTCATGCAATGAATCTAGACATTTGGAAATGTTAGAGGTGTGTCTTCTGGAGTAAAAGGGTGTGTCTCTTCTAGTGAGGAGGTGTATCTTTTAGAAAAAANAATTGTTGGGTAATGTGGAGACCTGGTCCACCACAATTTAATTAGCTTCCTAATTAAGAATCTCACCTACCGTTCACATACCATCCCACCTACCGTTCACCTATCACATCCCACCTACCGCTCACCTATCACATCCCACCAATCTCCCACCAACCTCTCACTTATCTCTCACCTACCGCTCTCCTGATTTCTATAAATAGTCACTTATGGTTTGTCATAAATAAGTCAGGCCAAGCCAAGTTCTCTAAGAGAGAAAGAGAGGAAGAGAAAGAGATTGAAAAAGAGAAAGAGAGAGTGATGCAATCAGTGTCCCAATCTCCAAGTGGGAGAATTATTGGGTAATGTGTAGACCTGGTCCATCACAATTTAATTAGCTTCCTAATTAAGAATCCCTCATACCGCTCACCTACCATCCCACCTACCGCTCACCTATCACATCCCACCTACCGCTCACCTATCACATCCCCCTACCGCTCACCTTCCTCTCCCTTACTGCTCTCTTGGTTTCTATAAATAGTCTCTTATGGTTTGTCATAAACAAGTCAGGCCAAGCCAAGTCCTCTAAGAGAGAAAGAGAGAGTTAGAGAGAGAAGAAAATAGAGATTTTCTTGTAAACGTCGAGACACTCGATGGTGTAATTCCTCAAAGAAATAAAATCCTCTGCAGCTCCGTGGATGCAGACAAATTTACCGAATCATGTAAATATATGCGTCGCTCTGGTGTTTTTCTGCATGCAATTTTTCTCGTTACATTTTTTTGTTTTATTGTCGTCGTTTTTCACAACAAAACTATCCTAAATCTACATCTGATGTAAGAAATGTTGTTTACCAATAAATAGAGAAATGGATAATTTTTGGAACACTTCTTCTGTTAATCAAAGATACCGTAGTAAATATGCTACTACTAGACCCTTGAATGTTAATGGTGTTAATGTTAAGAATGCTAATTTACCGATGATACCCCATGATTCAAATATCTTTCTACATCTGATGTAAGAAATGTTGTTTTACCAATAAATAGAGAAATGGATAATTTTAGGAACACTTCTTTTGTTAATTAGAGATACCGTAATAAATATGTTACTACTACTAGACCCTTGAATATTAATGGTATTAATGTTAAGAATGCTAATTTACCGATGATACCCCGTGATTCAAATATCTCGGTTAATGGTATTTCCTCAAGTCATGACTCATCTGATAATAACAATTTCATTTTGCTCTCTAATACTATAAATGAGATTAACTCTGAGGTTAATTACAATAACACTCTTGAGATGGCTATTAATGTAGATAATGAAGAAGATGCTCAATTACACGTGATATATGTCCAATACTTCAGAGATCCACTCTACTGAGGTTATTCCGATTGATGTTGTGGGTTGTGATGTTGATGATGTAAATAACATTTCTAATAAAATTTTTGAATTCTGCTATTGTTACATAAGCTAAAACTTATACTTATAATATTGGTAATGTCGGAATTGTTTTTACTTTTTTAAGTAAAGTTCACAGTATTGCAAATTTTCATAATGATACTATTTCATGAAGTTCTAATGGTGGCAACATTTTTACTATGTTCATTTCAAATTCAAATCCTGCATCTGTCACTAATATGACTCCTAAGAGTATACATTCCTTTTCACTTGTTGTTGACCTCATTTTTGTGATGGCTTTCTTCTTCTCTTTCTTGAACGTAAGTTCTAGCATTAGATTTTTTAATGGATTTTCTTAGAGGACTAGTATTGTGATCCACACCAACTAAAACTATTTCTTGAGTCATTGTAGCTTCATATGTTTGGTTTTAAATCCTCAATCTTTGGTTGGGTTGATTAAGACCAGAATATTGAAAATTAAATTGAGTTCCAATTGATTGGAAATGTCTTAGAAAACCGTTTGACCTTAGAAACTTAGGTCTTGTGGTGGATCTTTCCTTGGGGCTCTCCACTTACCCTCACTCATTTTTGGAATAATTCTATGTTTAAATTTTGGAAAGCTCATTTGATTATGAAGGTCTCCGTAGGTTAAAAAGAAGGTTATCCCTAAATGAATAAATTAAATAATGAAATCATCAAAATTCAATACTAAAGAAAAATTAATAAACAAAATTAAATCCATTAAAAATTATTAAATCATAAATGAAACATAATTCATAAATAAAATCTTCAAAATTTTCAAAATTAATAACAATAATTGTTTTTTTTCAAAATAAGTCAATAAATTGGAAAATAAAAGAGATAAAAATTTGAGAATTATAAAAATAATTCAAAATTGAATAAAATGAACATAAAATCATAAAAATTAAAAATTAATAAGAAAAATAAAAATTTTCGAAAAAACATCAAATTCATTATTTATACATTTCATTTAAAATAATTCAATTTAATTCACTTTAATTTCAAATGATTTTCAAAAATATTAAAATTTTATAAAACACTCATAAAAACATTTAAAAAGATCATCCATAATTTTTTAAATTTTAAAATATTTTAATTTTTAAGTAAAAATAATAAAATCATAAAAATTTCACCCACACACACACCCTTCCCATGGTAATAACATCCAAGTGATTACCCCATCCCTTGAAGGATTTTTGTTGACCATCTTTGCACACTCAAACTCACTCACAATTGGTTTTGAAACCTCCAAGCATCCAATTCCAAAGCCATCCAATTCTAAGCAAATTTTTGGAGCCATTTTCGAGCCATCCTTGAAGCCAATTTTCAAACCATACCAAAGCCACTTTCTATAAGATTTTGAATACATTACAATCCATATCCTTGCTGAATTTATTGAAGCCATTTCAGTTCTCAATCAAAGCTAATTTGGAGCCACACCTCAAGCCTTTTGTAAGCCAGTTGAGCAATCCTAGAAACCACCCAAGCAAGTTTAATTCTTGCTTCAACTTCCTCTCCCCATGGAACAAACCCATTGGCTCATATTAAACCTTCCTTAGCTAATCTTAAACCACCTAAATAGCCCAAATGAGCTAGACATGGTAGCTAACCCAACTTCCAATCTTCCAAAGCACGCTACACTCTTTTTAAAGACCGCTCGACATCAATTAATCTGTAGCCCACGAAAGTTGACCAAAACACTTGGCATTCTCTGATTGGCTCTCAAGAATTGACCAGCCAATTCACCAATCCATGGAAAACCGAATGAACCAGTCATTGAGTTGGCCAAACCCATTCCCAAAAGCTATCAATACCCTCCAATTTTTGGCCAAATCAACCACACCCATTTGTCATAGGTGAAGCCCTGCCTGATTCATTCTTGAACCTTTCCTTAGCTCCCTAGGATCATTTCCTTACCACTCCCATAGCTTTTCTGCAGTCCAAACTTCATATCATCATTTTAGTTTGGATGTTTTGTTATTCATCATTCATTTGGGACAATGAATTGATGTTGTGCATTCTATTTTAAGTAGAGTGGATGCCTCAAATCATCTTCCCGTTGTGTGTTGGTGTTTGAAGCTTCCAAGCGGATCCCTGGAAGCGGAAATGAAGATGGTGGTGCCCAATCAAGACACGACACATATGAAGGTGAATGGTGAAACCTAACCACATTACGTCAGTGGTGGCTGTTTTAAATAGTAAATTTGGTTTTCTTAGATTTAATAAAATTTTAGGAAATAAAGCGAGCTTTAAAAAATAATAACTAATAAAAAAATGCTAAAAATGTGAAAAAAGAAATTGCTGTGAATTCAGAAAAATAAGAAAAATTCCATTAGGATAACATCAAGATTTATAAAATAAATTTTAAATGGAATTAATACCATAAGGTTAGAAATTATGTTTTCATTATACTCATTTGATTTTCTTTCATAATTTCGAATTATTAAAAAAATAATTCCAGAAATTAAAATATAAAGTGGAAAATTATGAAATCACCTTTGAAATTTCAAAATTTTATGGGTGACCATTTCATTCAATTAAATAGTTACTTCACATGCTTTACATTAGCTTATTCAATGCTCTTTGAGTAGGGTTTATTTGTTGTTCAAATTGCTTTTTAACCCTTTGATCTCTAATTTGGCTTAAAACAAAAAGTTAATTGATGAAATTTACAAGATAGCATCAGTAGCATGTTTAAAGCATTGATTAGAGTGTTCTATGAAAATTTGGATGAACTTTCATGAAAGACCAAATAAAATTTGATTGAGATGGTAAAAAATTGTTAAATTTGTGAATGTACCCAAATGGATAAATTGAGCTTATGCCCATTCTAAAATTTTAGAAACCTGATTAAGGACATTTAAAAATGTATTAATAAGTGAAGTTTAGAAAAATTTACCTAATTAAAGGTTATAATGGATAGATTTGTAATTTTTTAAAAAATTAAAAAATTGCTTTTTTTGCTTTTAAATTCATTAAAATTAAAATCCAATATAATAGAGTTACTAAAATTTGAAGTTAAAAAATTGATAATTAATAATTTAAATAATTCAGAAAGAAACTTAAGTAGAAATGTAATGATAAGTAAAAGCGTAATTTCCTAAAATTACATAATTACCTTTCTTTGTTTTCAACTCTTAAAATGGAACAAATAAACATTAAAAATGAAATAATTTGAATCTAAAAGGTGTTTAATGCACTAATCAACAGAGATATAACAAATTTTGGTAATTTTGAAAGTAATTTAGGATAGTTTTGTCATCTTCCTGAAAATCACAAAATTACCTTTTTTTTTATTTTAAGAACTCTAAAACGAAATATATATAATTCAAAATCATTAAAGCTTAAAATGGAACTCTTAAGTAAAATCCAAATGACAAAACACTGTAGAAATTTAAAAATTTAAAATAGGTTTTAGTGTACATTTGTAATTTTTCCCAAATTCATAAAAATGCCACTATCATCGGTAAATTTTTTTTTATTGATGGGGTCCACCATAGACTTTGAAAGATTTCTATCTAAATAGTCAAGTATGTCATTCAAAGAATAATATACTATCTTGAAAATTAGAATTATTACCTTAAAATTGTTCTCATCATTCAGATGAGGAAAATCTTTGAGATTTCTAGATCTTCAAAATCAGGATCTTTCCCTGATCTCAAGGGTATAAGATAAATTTTATTTAATTATGGAGTCTAGTATCCTTATAAAAGGGCTGCCTTATAGTTAATTACATTTCAAAAATTACTCTTGAGAAAACTCTTGATTAAAGTTATGTCTTATATCTTTCTTATTCATTAATAAATGTTTATAAAATGACAGGGTCTGAAGACTTTGATGAACAAAAGGTCAGTCTGCACACAGTTTGACTTCACTTGAGTTTCAAAAAATTTAAGCCTTAGGGTTGAGCCCAACATATGATAGTTGAAATGGTACAAAGTTTGAACCAAAGTATTAAGCTTGAGAAATAATTTGGATTAAGTTAGATCTTGAATTTGAATCAGATTAATGTTAGGTTCGGATTTGAAAGGATTAGTCTTGATCTTGGGTTTTGATCAGATTGAATTTGAAAAGGTTGATTAGTTTAGGTTTTATTAGTTTGAGATAAGTGAATTAAGGAACATCCTAGTCTAATAGGTAGGAAAAGGTATATATTTCTAGATGGAGGTGAAACATTAACCTAAATATCTCAAAATAGGAGGCTATAGGGACTACAATGACTTTTCATCGTCTCGGTTACATTGGTGGCCTCAGACTATTAACTAGTAGAATAACAGGAGTTCTTCCTTATTTTCATAGCAATAACTTAAGGCAGTCCTTAGCATTATAAAGGGGTTTTGATTATCTTCATCCATAATATGTAATACTCGATAGTTTTTGGGGGTAGGTCAATTTGCTTTATATATCCTAGTACTTAAGTCTATTTTGTTATGTACCTTGTAAATTACCATAATGCTTCTAGACTTGACTAATTTAGGGTATGTCTGATCCTAAGTTATTGTCGAAATTTGCTATCCTAGGGTCATAGTTTGGAGCTATCGTAGAGTGTGGTTATATAAAAATTAGAGTTGATTTATTTTAAGTTTTTAGGGGTTTAATTATTAGATGACTTGTTTTCTTCTAAATCTCTTAATTATCGTGATAAATCAGGGTTTTCTAAGTGTTGTTTAGTTATTTTTTTTATAAGTGAAATTTTGGTCAACTTGGCAATCAAAATTTGTTTTTCTACCCTAAGCTTTTGTTTTAGGATTAAGATGTATATTTAGAAGAACCAAATTTAAACTTTTTAATTTAAATTAATCATAAATAAAAAAATTATTTTCTCAAGGAAAAAAAAAATTCTTTTTTAATGCAAAAAGTGATTTTTAGGAAAAGATTTTATCAGTCAAAAGTGGATGTGAGAGACATAATTTTATTAAAAATAGGACTAATTTAATTTAAAGTAGCCCAAGTCTTATATATTCTTATGCCAAGGTTAGGAATCAGATGCATTTGGGAAGAAACGATATTAATTCAAATACTTATGCTAGAGAACATGTATGACTTTTCAAAGCTTAGCTTTAGGAATGTCAGGCAGAATTTTGGTTTCTATTAATGATTCCTAAGCTCAAGTGGGGATAAATAATTTCTAAAAGAATTGTTTTTTGAAAATATATAAAAAGTTGTTTAATTTAAAAAAAAACTTCATTTTTAGATTTTTTTTTGAAAAAGAGTTAATTTTTAATCTTTAGAAAAGAGTTGATTTTTAATCTTTAGAAAAGAGTTATTAATGTTACAAAAGTGTTTAATTTTAAAAATATTTAAATTTTTAAAGGGGATTCTTTTGATTTTTTTTTAAAAATATTTTTACAAAAAAATTTAATTAGAAAATTTTCATAAAAAGGTTTCTAAAGAGAGAAAGCCTTTTAGACTTGAGCATTTCCTAATTTTAAAATTAGAGAATGTTAGAGTTCTTTTAGTTGAAGTGGAAAAAATATTTTATGTAAGTTTTGATTAAGTTTTAAAATTCAAAATTTTAAGCAACTTTAATTATTGTAGAAATTTTTTTTCATTGGGTTATTAACTTTGAAACTAGTTAGATTAGAGCACTTTAAATTTAACTATAATTATAAGAATATTATTTATTAAATGTTTAAAACTTGTTAGATCTTCTTTTTCTTTTAGTACTTAGGAAATTTAATTTTTCCTTTTTATACATCTCATCCACTCAAGGATTGGTTCACCTAAGGCTAATCCTAACTAATACTCATTAAATCACAACTTTCATTTCGAAAAGTAACAGACAACATTCTCAAGCACTCTCACATAAAAAAAGGCAGGTAAACATGTAATCACACAAACATTCATGAAATTTAATCATCCACCATTTCATTATTCATATGTTTTACAGATACAGAGACAATACATTGATAAAAATAAACAAAACTACACGAAAAAACCTAAACATAGAGTTACATGAAAGATCCATATGGCTTTCTTTTAGGTTACTTCCATGGCTATTAATTAATAATTTATATACACATAAACACATATATACATATTTAAAGTAGTGTTTACACACACACATATATATACATTTGCATACATTCATACATATGCATATATAAACAAACATTCATACATAAATATAGGTTTCAAAAGTAATTTTTACATGCACATAAATATATTTATAATTGAGTGTGTTTGTGTTTGTGTGTCTATATATATATATATATATATATATATATTGTGGACCAAGAGTTAAAGGATGTTTGGTGGACCCATTTCATGAGTTGATGGAAGTAAAGTACAATAAAAAAATTTTTTGTTGATCAGAACTTAAAATGGAAAAAATAAACACATCATTAATGAAAAGAAAGAATAAGACAAAGGTAAAGATAGAGAGAGAGGAAGGATCCACCGAAAAATTACCCATTTTTAATATACATTAAATGTTCATTTTATGCACATTTTTTATCATATTTCACTATAAGAAAAGGTGTTTCACATGCTCTTGGTTCCAGGTATAAGACATAGATTTTTTGAGAAAATGAAGTAAAAATGGTGCAAATTGGTGTCAAAACGAGCAAGGAAGAAAATTTTAACCTCACACATTTCGATGTCTTTCTACGCTTAATCTTCATTACATTTATCACATATTTTTGAATGAAATTACGCTTTAAAGAAAGATTATTTTCACACTTATCTTGTAGGTATAATAATTTGGAGCGAAACAGAACTGAAACGGGGAGAAACAGAGCTGAAATAAAGCGAAACGGGGCAAAACAGTGGAGTCGCTTGCAAGGTGTTGCCTAAGAGCCAAAAACTGGCGCCTAGGTGCTAGTTAGGCCTAAAAGACGACATCTAAGCACCCAAAACTGACGCTTAGGCTCTAGAACCCATCTAGGGACGAGTTTTGACGGTTTTTGGTGGTTTCGGCCTATTCTGGAAGGTTTTGGATGGCTATGCACGCCCCAATGACTCTTGCAATGAATCTAGACTTTTGGAAAGGTTAGAGGTATTTCTCTTGGAATGAAAGGGTGTGTCTCTACTATGAAGAGGTGTATCTTTTATAAAAAATAGGTGTTTTATGTCTCTTTAAAAAGAAGGCTTGACGCTTCTTTTGAGGAGTCTAGAGGAGGATTTTTAGAGAGAGTTTTAGCGTGAGTGTAGAGAGGAGAGGAAGATGTAGATTTCCACCATGTCTTGAGAGATTGGTGAGGGATTCTGAGAGATATGTGTAAAGGAACTGTATAACCTGAGTATGGATTGGTAGGAGAATTTTTTCGAGAGATTTTCATCTTTCTTTCAGAGGAAAAATGTTAAGTATTGTGTTTTTCATTATCTTGTAATTGTTGTATACACTTTCTTGTGGATTTTCATTAATTTTATGAAGTTTTCTGTTTTGTTTTACCCATGTTTTGTGAGTAGTTTTCTTTATTCTTTTCTTTTAATATGACGTAGTGGCATGTGTAGGAAAATTTATTTTATAATAGAATAATTCTTATTTTCATCTGATGAGTAATATCTCATTTTTTTCATTGACATAACTTAAGTAGCAATAGGTTATGTTAAAATTTTTTGTAAGTGAAAGTAAGAATCGGGAGAGCATTTACCAATTGAAAATGGTAATGTAGTTTAGGCAACAATGCAACTTTTAAGGAGATATAATTTAATGATCTGTTTCTATTAGATGCTTCTAGGTGACAGATAGTTGCATAAAACTAATAGAATACTAAGCATACATATATACTTAGAAGAGGGTAGGTAGACATATGTTCCTTGTTGACACATAATTTATTGCATGATTATATAAATTCTTTTACTGCTTATGTCGTTATCTTCATTTTACTTTTCTTTTGCAATGAAATGGAAACAATGATTAGGAATTTAGATTTTCTTAGATCTTCTTTAATTTCATTAATGTGATGGTATTTTCATCGGCTCTTAATTTACTTTACAAATCTATCACTTGTAATGTTAAAATTTGTTGAGAAACCTAATGACCTGAGAGGGCTAAAATTTCACAAACTAATGAGTACCACATTTCACTTTGGAAAGAGCCATAGAGATCATCCAAGGGGAGTGCAAATAAATAGTGAGAAAAGATTTGATGGTCGTAGAATTGATGTTTCTATGGTGACATGCTAGATTAATTTAGCAATTTGGTCTAGAGTTGGAGTTAAGGGTCACTGGTATGTCCTATAGAGAGGGTACAGTAAGTAATGTAGAGGTGAGAGGCTTGAACTTACCCAGCACTACTATACATGCTAACACCAACTTTAGATTAGTCAATGTTCTTTATGCTCGTAAGTGATAAAGAATAGGTATGCTCCTATTTGTCACGGGCAATATTATATTTTAAGTATTTCAATCCTACACATTATCTAGGTCATTGCATGAGAAGGGTAGTTTTTATCATCTCAAAATTCTCCAAACTAATTTTTGCAGATAATTTTTCTTTAGATTTAAAATTTTCAAATATGAATAATTATTAAAAGCAACCACTTTAATCGATATTTCAAACTAAGACTTTATAGTAGTAGACCAAAACTTATCCCAAGTGATCGATACTATGGTTTTTAAGGAAAGCCCTATATTACGTAAAACGATACGTATACTTGCGTAGTACCCCTAGTGTGTAAATTATTTTTTAAATTTTATAATATGTCGATTTTGCACACTAGCCGCTAAATATAAATCGGGTCAAATTTTTTGTCAACTTTTGGAAGTTAAATTATTGTATAATTGCGGGTCGGGTCAAGGAACCATCTGCAGTGGAGTCGATAGAAAAATCTTGGTGTGATTTTTTTTTATTGAGGGGGATCACCAAAGACCTCGAAAGATTTCTATCTAAATGATCATATACATTCTTCAAAAAATAATATGGTATCTTGAAAGATAGTAATATTACGTTAGAATGGATTTAATCATTGGGTTGAGGAAAATCTTTAAGATTTATAAATCTGCGGAACCAAGAAATTTCCCTCATTCTACAGTGTAAGATAAGGTTAATTTTAATTATGAGGTCTGGTAGCCCTATGAGGAGGCTCACTCATAGTTAATTATATATCAAGCATTACTTTTGAGAAAACTCTCGAATAATGTTATGACTTATATTCTTATTATTCGTTGATAAATATTTGTAAAATGATATGGTCTAAAGACTTTATTAAATGTTAGTTTGGACACTGGTTGATTTCCCTTGAGTTTAAATAAGTTTAGCCCTAAGGGTGAAGTCCAACATTTGACAGTTAGAATAATATAGTTTTTTGAATCAAAGGATGAAGTTTGAGAAATAATTAAATTTGAGTTGTAACTTGAATTTGAAATAGATTAAGATTAAGTTTTGATTTGAAAGGATTGGGATTGATCTTGGGTAGATTGAATTTGATAGAGTTGATTAGGTTAGGTTTAATTAGTTTTGAGTTAAGTGAAGTAAGAAATATCCATGTCTAAGGGCATGAAAAGGTATATAATTCTAGATGGAGGTGAAACCTTAACCTAAATATCTCTAAACAGAAGGCTATATGTGGGCTAACCTATGTTTAGGAGTAACACACCTGATCAAGATGCCTATGACTTTTCATCGTCCTAGGTACATTGGTAGTCTCATACTATTAAACAATAGAATAACAGGCGTTC